>JAUMHL010000025.1:554138-585677 GCA_032362345.1 Sandelia bainsii | reverse complement strand
TTTATATAATGTGTAAGGTCTTAAACCTTACACTGTAAATTGCCTTGAGATGACTTATGTTGTGATTTGGCGCTATATAAATAAAGTTGAATGGAATTGAATTGAATTGAATTTCATGCTGATAACAGAGTCCTGGCTAAAAGATGGTGAGAATTACGTTTTTTCTGAACTTCTCCCTCCTGAATCGGGATCTCGATTTTCAAGAACTGTTTTGTCGGCAGCTTCCACTGGATACTTATTCTAGCTTTGAGCTTCAACTATTTGTGGTTGATCTTCCCTCCCCACTGCTGTGTGCACTGATCTATTGTCCTCTATTGACCTTTTTACAGGTCTTTCGGGCTTTATTTTACCCAAATTTGACAAACTCGTAATTCTTGGATATTTTAATATTCATGTTAATCGCCCAGATGACCCTTTGATCAAAGACTTTTTAAATATTATTGACTCTTTTAGTTTAACACAGTCAGTACATGGTCCTACACTTGAACATCGTCACACTCTGGACCTTGTGAATTCTTTACGGCCTCCCAGTGTCTATTAGTGAAATTTCTGATTGCCGGCTCTCTGATCATTTGCCTGTTTTATTCAGCATCACAGCCCCCACTATAACGAAGAAACTCCCCATCCCTGCTGAGTACAGGCGGGTGATCACCCAGCGTACAGCAGCAGAGTTCTCCACCTGCTTTAGGAACACTGATCTGTACTCTCTTCAAGACTCTTCTCCTACAGACCCAGAGGAATTGTTATCTTTGTTAACATCCTCCTGTGGGGCTATTTTGGACTCTGTGGCTCCACCGAGGGTTCTTCTCGATCTCACCACAGCTTTTGATACAGTGGATCATGAAATCCTCCTGTCTCGCCTAGAACATTATGTGGGAATCCGAGGTATTGCTCTGGATTGGTTCAGGTCCTACCTCACAGCATTGGTAGCTGCTCCTCTTCCTCAGTCCCCCTCTCCTGTGGTGTCCCCCAAGGGTCTGTTCTAGGTCTCTTTATATTCTTTCTTCTTCTTTCTTTATATTCTCCCTTTAGGCTTGATCTTCAAGAAATATGGACTCTCTTTCCATTGTTACGCAGATGACATTCAGATATATTTTCCTCTGAAGGCGCTGAGTGGCATGTTGCTACAGCCTCTGTTAAACTGTCTCTGTGACTTAAAAAGTTGGCTAGAATTTTTTACATCTTAATGAAAAGAAAACTGAGCGTGTGCTGTTCGGTGACCCATTCTCTATAGCTCCTTATGACCAGGGCCTTGGACCTTTGGCTCCTCACTTAAAGCCAACTGTAAAAAATCTAGGAGTCTTGCTGGATTCCGATCTTAAATTTGACACGCAAGTCAACACAATTGTGAAGTCCAGCTTTTTCCAGCTGAGGTTAATTAGTAAAGTCAAGGCATTTCTTTCTTCCAATGAGCTTGAGATAGCAATTCACGTTTTTATCAGTTCTAGGCTAGATTACTGTAATGCTCTGTACTTCGGGGTTAACCAGCCCTCCCTTTCGCGCCTGCAGGTAGTTCACAATGCTGCTGTGCGTCTTCTCACGAACACAAAGAAATCTGACCACATAACCCCTGTCCTCGCCTCTCTTCACTGGCTTCCAGTGCGTTACAGAATTTTAAACTCCTGACTTTTGTTTTTAAAGCTTTAAATTGTCTTGCTCCAATCTACCTCAGTAACCTGCTGCAGTCAAACAGTCCAGCTAGATCTCTTAGATCGTCTGCACATAGTCTGCTGGTGGTTCCTAGAGCCAAATAGAAATGCTGGGGAGACCTGCTGTAGCTGCACCTAAACTCTGGAACAGCTTGCCCCAAAATGTTAGAACTGCACCTGATTTGGAATCTTTTAAATCTCAGCTCAAAACCTATTTTTATTCCTTGGCTTTTAATGTTTAGTGGAATTTGCCCCATTGTTTTTTTTTGTTTTTTTTGTTTTTGTTTTTAGTATCCTATATTACCTAATATTTAGTATTTATTTATTTAATCTTAGTTGTGATTGTTTTAGTTCTTTCTCATAATTCTTAATGTCTTTTATTTTCTCTTTTATTTTGAAGTTGTTCCTCTTTTATGTACCTTTATGTTAAGCACTTTGGTCAACTAGGTGTGCTATAGTGTGTGTGCTAAGTGCTATATAAATAAATTAGATTTGATTTGATTTGATACTACATTAAGTAAGGCTAATAAGGGATGTAATAAACATTAAATAATGTATAAATTAATGCTTTAGTTGACATAAATACCATTAGTAAATGATTGCATTAAATAATGTACTCTTGTTGTAAAGTGTTACCGAAAATTCTGTTCTATGAACTTCAACATCTGGCTAGTAAACCCTATACACAGAGGAAGCCAGTAATAATAATTATAACTTGACGTTGAGTAAGAATGAATGTGGGCGACAGTGGCGCATTAGGTAGGGCAGTCAGCAATTGTCTGTGATTCCCAGGGTTGCTGGTTTGGTTCCCGGCCCCTCCCTGATTCCTGGCCACACGTCGAAGTGTCCCTGAACAAGACACTGAGCCCTGAACCCTTGGCGCCTAATGGGGCAGCCTGTCCACAAAGAATTTCCCCAAGGGCATCAATAAAGTGCCTATTATGAATATGCACTTTTAGTTGCACTGATTGGATTACTTCACTATGTTGGAAAATTATTGGATGTTTCATTTGTATGATCCTTTACAAAAACAAAACTTATCCTGTTGTCAGAAATGCTCACTTTACTCGTCAAATGTGTATTCATCCACAACTGAAATTAGTGCCCAACAAATGCAGCATTGAGAGTTTTGGTTTTGGTCCTTTAAAAAAATAAAAAAAATAACGTATCATTTAAACATATTCACACAGTCTTCAGTTTATAGTTTATTTGCATATTTTCATGCACCAGCAGGACAATGTGGAAGCATTTGTTCTGAAACAAGAAATAATTTGGTTTATTGATTAACATGTAAAGCCACTATGCATAGCTTTAGGTATAGCAGTATTTTTAATAAATTCTGATCTTTCTTCCTTTGCTGCTTTCATTCATATTTCTGAGCAGTGAAGCAGAACATTTCCCATGCACTATATTAGTATCCTGTTTTTAAATTCTCTCCCTGCTTCCTTGATTCTTATCCCTTTTTCTCCCAGCCCACCGTGCTCCCCCCCCTCTACATACTCATTCACATCTCCATCTCCACCTGCACTTCCTAACACACCTGCACTTTCTTCTTTACCTCCAGACACAGACCCTCTGGGGCACACAAAGCCAGCCAGTACCTGGCCATAATGCCCCTCTTGTTGCTGGCTTGCTGGCTCCAGAGCCTGGGAATAGATTAGATGACGCCATTCCCACTCTGTGACACTTATCCAGGCATACCTGCATGCAAGACAATCTCCTAAGAATGTCCAAGCTTGTCTGAGGGGCTGTTGTTGTTTGCTGCTTTGTCTCATGCCATTCCCAGACTACTGCGAGGCCCAAGGCCAGACCTAAGGGAGTATTGGCTTGTTATACAGAAAAGCAGAAATACATTTTTTCTTTGATTGTGAGGGAATTCTCCTCCTCAGCTTACCACTCTCCTTTCCATTTTTGTTTTAAAATAGGAAAGCTATGTGCTTGAGTGATCTGGCAGAGTAAAGAGAGGAGATGGAGAAAGGACGATGTGAAGAAAGGTGGATGGAGGTGGGGATGGACCGAGGAAGGGATGAGGAGCAGAGAAAAGATGGAGAAGGTAGATTTTGTCTCCCCATCAGGGTGCTGTCAGGTTTATAAATAACAGTAATCAATGGCTCAGCTGGCTCTGGCCTCTGCACTAATTGCTTTAAGTGCTTAAAAACAAGCTCATGCACTTTTTTCCAGGACAGCATGGTTATAGAGCTGCCACTGTGCTTTTGTCTCATCCACTGCTGTTTCACATTTCGAGCAATGTTTTTTGGACACAGTGTGTGATTAGTTGGTTTTGTGTTTTTGGCTGTGTGAATAGGTCATCGGCTTGAACATGACACTTAACTGGACATGCAGGATTTGACAGCACAACCTGATTGAAGATCAGACCAAGTTGACGCTAGGTTGTAACACACACTGTGTCATCTGACCTAAAAGTCTCCGCTGGTCTAACAGACTCAAAGAAAACTCACCTGTAATTATTTTTTAAAATACCAATTTTGAAAGGAAAGATAGTTAAACCTGAATATAATTGGACTCCATCTGTTCCTGGCTCAAACAGACCCAAAGAGTGGTGGAACACCAACACTGGCTGCAGCATGATTCCCCCAGATAGCAAATCTCTAATCATAGCTTAGCAACCATAACCAGCTACTGAAGTTCTGTCACACTTTAGATTTGTCGTTGAGAAAGTGTGCATGGGGCTCCAATAAGAGAGGTAGTAAGTATAAAATTTGTGGTATTCTCTTTTTTGCCACTTTTCCAAAACCCAAAAATACACCAAGTCTGAAGAATAATAAAACAGTGTGTTCATCTGCTTTTATTAGCACATGCAGCTAACATACAGCAAATCAAGTTACTTTTGAGGTTACTTTAAGGTTTACATGAAATGACTGTTACATTGTGACTTTGTCTTCATACTCAGATTATATAACATTCATCCATCCAGCCATTATATTCTGCTTATCTGGAGTTGGGCTGCAGTGGAAAGTTCAACAAGAGAGTCCAGCAGTCTGAGTAACTCAGTAACATTTTCCAACTCTGCCCAGGGGATCCTGAGGTGTTCCCAGGCCAGATGAGATATATAATGTCTCTAGTGTGTTTTGGGTCTGCCCTCGTGTCTCCTCCCAGTTGGGCATGGCCAGAAAAACTCCAATGGCAGGCACCCAGGAGGCTTCCTGATAAGATGCCTGAAGCACCTCAACTGGCTCCTTTCGACCCAAAGGAGCAGTGGCTGTACTCCAAGCTCCAACTTCAGACCCTATCTCTAAGGCTGAGCCTGGCCAGCCTATGGAGGAAACTCTTTTTAGCTGCTTGTATTCATGATCTAATTTTTCTGTCAGTACCCAAAGCTCACGACCATAGGTAGGGGTTGTTGGTGAAGATTCTCAGCCATCCAGGTGAGATTAACTGTGGGTCATTAACTGTGCTTTCCTGGTGGATGGATGAAATGGCAGCATGATAAATTGGGGACACATTGTGTCTAAGGTCTCCACCTCTGTTGAGGGAGGGAATTTTCCACATGCACACGTTCTCTCACCGGTCTCTGATGTCACCTATCCTCTTTGTCCAAAATGTGTACATCATTGTCCTCCAAAGAGTGTGCTTTGTTTTTCCAATGAAGGTACACAGCTGATTCTGGTCAGTCTGGTCTGGTAAGTGTTGTCCCTCCTGTGCTGGGCCATCCTTCTGTTTAGTGGCTGTTTAGCTTCTCCAGGGTTGGAACATATGCAGAATGGTACATTGAGAGCTTTGCCTTTCAGCTCAGCTCCCTACTTACCACAAAGATTCAGTACTGCTGAATCTTCTCCAGTCAGTGTATCAATCTCTCAGTCCATTTAGCCCTCACACATGAACAAGATCCGGAGATACTTAAACTTCTTAAACAACTCCACCACCAGCACAGACAGGAATCAGGGTCGGGTGTATTGTAAGCCAGTTATTTGCTTAATAGACTGATTCTATGGACATGCAATGTAAAAGTAAAACATGTCTGAAATAATGATAAAGCATAAATATCTATGTGTTGTTTTTTCATATAACTTGTGTTAATTATTAACATCTTAATATTGTAAGAAAGAAATAAACTAATTACCAACCCTGCAATAAAAGGACAATGATCCTTTTTTATTTTCATGTCTTTTACAGATTGTCTTGTGCGGATGCTAACTTTTTTGGATCAATTCCCACCACTGTGTTAGTGTGACATAATGTATATAACGATCAAACACACATATCCTTTTGCAGGTTTTTTTTTATTTTCATATATAGCACTTGGACAAATTCAGTGTCAGCTGGACTTGAAATCAATAGTTGGCAAGTTAGTTACCTAATAAAATCTGCTAGAAACCCTGAAACTTGAATGAATGTATTTCAGCAGTGCATCAGCATTAGTTGCATATCAAATAAAGGCAAACCTGATGTGAATTTAGCTTCTTTCTTTTTTTTCTTCAAACGCTTAACTGTTATGATGTCTCAGCAGCATTAGTGATACACTTTCCATCAGGACTCTGGACCCCTTGTTCACAATTTAGATTTTCTGGAGAATGGGCTAAATGCCTAAAATGTAAATGAGGGAAGTGTTTGCTCATTAGATGATCTCTAGCTCTGCAGGCGTCTGGACAACTCCATGATACAAAGTTTTTGGTCCAATGCTTTCCCTGCAAGCCTTTTTCCAAGCAGGCCTAGTGTGAACTCAGTGGATTGAATTCATCTTCTCACATACCTCCTAACAGCATTTGGGCCAGAGACTTGTCCTATATTCCAGCTCTGCTTGGCATGTATCCACTGTCTTTGAGCTAACAAGCACAGCTCTGCCCATAAATTGGATGGAAGAGCCAAGTCTGCTGCAGCTCTGAAACTCTGATGGATGTAGTCTATGGCCATGTGTATCACTTTTTCTAAACTCTTTTTTTATTTAATAGCATTTAATACTAAGCTAAACTGCTAAAGTAATAGTGGCATAGTAGAATCAATGAGGTTATAGCAAAATAAATAATGAATAAAGCAGTTGCACCAATAGTAGAAGCAAGACCATCAGTGCCAGTAGTAGCAGCAAATTATGGTAATTTCTTAGGAATTCTGGTCAATTTGATATGTAAAAATGTAACCTTGACTTCTATTCACCATTGGTATGGAGAAAGTAGCATCCAGATGTGTAAATCACAGTTCTGACACATTAACTTTGCTTTGTGTGATTAGGAAACATCACAGTTGCTTTGGTGATCCACAAATGACTTTCTGAAGTTGAGAGCTCTACAAAGCCCAACTTTCTAACTTAAGACTGGATGACCTCTCTCCTGTACACACTCATTGTACACTTGTATTTTAGACTTTTCATCAATCTTTTATAATGCAGTTGCCCATTGTTTGTTTCAGGCTGGCGAGTTTATACAAGCTTGAATTCCTCCACCATCAAGTAGACAGAAGGTTCTAGCTGCTTCATATAGTCTTCCACTACACAATTCTAATGGCTGTAGAAATGGACAGGGATGGGAACTATGAAGCCGACAAGTCAGTTGTCGGGTCTTCTGTGTGAGTCTGTCAGCGTAATTTTTGTGGTGTGTCTGCACTGTTGGAGCTCATTGGACCCTCACTGGCAGCTTGTTGGACCCAATGAGAGAGACCACTCTGATTGGTTGTTCAGCTTAATGAATCACTGCGCAAGAATACAAATGGCCGCTTACAACTTTTTATTAGGCATGTTCTCAATTAGAAGTAGCTGTAAACTGTCTGTGGTGACTAATGTTGGTGTGAAAATGGTAAGCAAACTGCTGGAAGATTTCCCTTTTTGAATGACAAATACAGAGTACTGCCACCTCCTGGTATAGAGACTTAAGTCCCAGTGACACTTTTTGGCCCAGACGGTGAGGCCCTGCAGCATTTGGATCACTGTTATCTTGGTAATAATAATAGTAATAGCAGTGTTAGTATTAGTATTCATGAATTTGTGTGACCACAGTCCAAGACCTCCTCTAACAGAAAGGTGCTTCTTGACTGAACTTGTATCTAAACCCCACGACAGAGTTTTGATATTCGCTCAAACACTTTAACAAAGTGAGTGCAATACAGCGTACGATTGATTTTTCAGTCATGTGAAGGTGAATACTTACTTCCACAGCAGGAAGTTTTTCAGTCATGTGAAGGTGAATACTTACTTCCACAGCAGGCACCCACCAGTGCAAAGGCTGCTTTTGTACTGGTATGTCCTGCTGTCACTGATCAAATCAAACTAAAAAAGAACTAAACCCACAGGACATCCCAGAGGTGCAGTGGGCTAAACAACATCTCATGTCTCCTCTGTCTTTTGATTCTCTTCTTTATTTTATTTTTCTTATAGTTTTTTGCTCTTATTGTTGTTCCTCTTATTTCCCCACCCTCTTGACCTTTCCTAACCCTCCTGTCCGCAACTCTCTCAATTTCTCTCTTCTCCCATTACTGTTCTCTCAGTGGGGAAACTCCACAGAAACCAGAGTTACTTTTTTTTCCAGAGTCCCCAGAAAAAGTTTCAAGAAGTTTCAACACTGGACTATATAAGTCTATTTCTGTATAACAAAATTAGCATTCTGAGTCTGCTTTGTGAGTGTGACTCCTGTTCCCACTATTTTTATCTACTACTTCCTTTGTCATTCTTTTGGGTGTCAAACGACAGATGGAATAAAAACTGATCTTTAAACTTTAAATATAAGACTAACTAAGTAACAGATTATCTGTCAGGTTTCCTATGAAACAGCTTCATCCTCCTGTGCTGTGAATAGTCCGACCAAACCACATACTGTAATGTCTGTGAAGATTCTCAGTCATCCAGGTCATGGATATGCCAAAAAAAGGTTATTCAGTGGCAACTGGACTTGTTTTAGTTCCTTGACGACGTTTCGCCCGCCATTCTAGAGGGCTTTCTCAAGTCTGACTGACTGGTAGGAGTAGCAGGTTTATAAACCCTGTGGAGTCCTCAAGTCGTTAATACTTGATGGTCACCTGTGGTCACCAATATTACATACTGCAATATTGGTAAGAATTCGCTAGTTTTTCTGTAATGAGAACTCAGTCATGCATGAGTGTTTTCAGTGCTTGTTTTACATATGAAGTGGCATCTACCTCCAATTAGACTTGCCAGTTTGGCTCAAAGATGTGTTTCCCAAGTATGTGTTGTGCTCATGCTGGTGCAGCACTAAAATGAAGCAAAACCAACTGTGAAGAGATGAATAGGCATGCCAGATAAGTGTGTTTGAGTTTGTATGTGGTTGGCTGGTGGTTTGACAAGATGCATGTTAACCTAAGCTGCTGCTGAGCAACTCTTTTTATGTGTCTGGCAACACTTGTTTGTGAGAGGTTTTGAGAAGGTGAAACCTGCAGTTTTCTGCAGGAATGTTTTACTATGACTAAGACGCCAGGGAAATTCGGTTAGACTTGTTGGAATGTATCTATTTTGGTTTTGAGTTTCCTTATTGGATATAACTGTTCATTCACTGTTTATTAACTACAGTGGCAAGAAAAGTAAGTGAACTTTTTTCAGTTTTCTGGTTTTCTGCATAAATTGTTCATGCAATGTGATCTAATCTTCAGCAAAGCCACACATATGAACATACACAATATTTCTGTTGATCAAAAACAAACAGTCATGATCTTTCATATCTTTATTGAACACAACAATTAAACAAACAGAGTGATGATAGAAAAAGGAAATGAAACAGTGATTTAATGACTGGTTAAACCACCTTTGGCAACAAAAACCTCAACCAAGTTCTTCCTGTAGCTGTAGATTAGACCTGCACAACGTCCTGCAGCAATTTTAGACCATTCTTCCCCACAGAACCACTTCAGCTCAGACATATTAACGGCTCTCTTTATGTCATTCCATAGCATCTCTGTTGGGTTGAGGTCTGGGCTCTGACTCCAAAAGGTAGATTTTGTGTCTCTGAAGTCATTCTGTGGTAGAATTACTTAAAATGTTAAGGGTCATTGTCCATAATGGTTTAACAATGGAGATTTACCGCTGTACAGCACTCAACTCAGGATTTGTGGGATTTATTTAGGCAAAAACAGAGTAAGAAAAAGTACTAAATTCTAATGTCAATAAATGACTGTGATGGATTTCAAGCAAGTTTTAAATGCACCCTGAGAAGTTTTTTATGTAAAAAAAAATTGAGACTGTTCTACCAAAAAACAGTGTGTATATTCTTGGGTTTTATAAAAGCATGTTGAATGCATTGCTTTTCTTATATAAAGCAAATTTAAATAAATAATAATTTAAAGAGTGCATAGTTTACATCAACATTTGCTAAAGCTACAGTATATAACCTTTCTGACTATTGTTTCAGTAGTAATAAAAATGTCTTTATGTAGAGAAGTGCTGTCAAAGGTTTCTGTGGCCTGGCAGCAGTTCAGAGATACTCCCTTCTATAGATTTTTGTGCAATTTGTACAATTATTTCTGCTTAACTGGTTGGAGTTGAAGGACTGGAGTTTTGTAGCTTGAAAAATTTAGTATATGTGTTATATTTCAAAGTTTATAAGCTAATACTGGGTGTCTGCCAATACAGAGTCCAATCCAGTTCTTAAATGTACATAAGTAGTACATCCAAAGTTTGCTGCTTAGTGTTGTGTTTACATGCACACACACGTAACTTCTGCTAGAGACAGGTGAAGAGGTCACTCATCTCAACAGGCTACATAGACTCAACAGTTACATAAAATCAGGGATTGATTGGGAGCTGTCTATCGTCATCCAAATTGACATTGGACCCTTGTGTTAATTAGAACACAGTAGGACCAGAAAAGAAATCCTCAGTGACAAATTACTACTGAAAGATCTAGATCCAAAGCCAAGTTGTTTGATATGGGCCTGCTTAGAGGAACAAATATGAATTCAGTGGAATTCATATCAAAATCAAACTGAGCGGCCAAAAAGCTGATGATGAACCGTGAGCCAAGGCAGATTTTGTCGGGATAAAAACAATTATGTGAGAAGATTAGATTCAATGCTTTTATTCAATGACATTAGCAATAACAAAGAAATCCTGTGGCTGTTTGTTTAGCATAATAAAGGCTGTGTAGAGTGAGCCAAATAATGTCGGCTGGCCAGACAAAAGCAGTCCATCAAAACTCATTAGAGGCAGGAATGAGACACATTAGGAATGTTTAATGCATGGTTATGATGTTGGAGATCTGAAAGAAAAAGATGTGTTCAAGGTTGGAAATTCAAATGTTTACTCTCAACAATATGGAGCGCCGTTAAAAGGAGCACTTTGTATTCTACAGAGAGAGGCATGGCAGCTGATCCCAGGCGTTATTATTTACAGCTTTCACCTCGGCTATAAATGGCACAATCTGCATGCCGCTTGCTGAAAATGCTGCCCGAGAAAAGTAATGCCACCACCTGCAGTCAGGTACAAGAGGTCAGGCAACTCATGTCAGCTGGAATTGTATCGTTTGACACAGTAAATCTGGTCAAAGGGGATGAACACTATCTCTCAGCGCAGAGACAAGCCCTCTTTGTCTCAGAGAACGTGAAAGTCTCATGAAAACTTTATTATTTATCTCTGCCGTTTGTTCCAAAAATGGAGAAAAAGGAAAAATTAGGCAACACAGAAAAAGGAAGAGGGTTAGGGCCAAACCGCTGCAATAAAAGTGATGTATGAGACGTCACTTAGTGATTGGCTCAATACATCACCCTCAAAACGCGAGCGAGTCTGCACACACACACATGCACACACACTCACTCTGCAGTGTGTTGACGTACTTGGTAGAATTCTGTCTGCCTGTAGGCTAATAGACATGAGATAAAATAAGAACTTCACAAATATAGGATGGAGCAATCTCTTATTGGACCGTATTAGCTCCACGAGAATATTCACACATACACACTCATCTACTCTCATATACACATTCAAGCTGTTTTTTTTCTTTGTTTAATGGAACTGTTCTATAGCTGGAAGCTCGGGAGCATTAGGGTTGAGAGTAAGCAGGTGGTAACTAAGTGGGATAACGGAAATGGCAGCTGCTCTGATTGATGCGTCTATTGGTGCTTGCTGATGCTCGATGCTTCCGACAACAATTACGGGCCAAAGAACTGAGGTTTGATATGAAGATGGTGAACAGCCTCAGTGCTGTGGAATAATAGAATGCAGTTCTTCTCTTTATTTTTTTTCACATTGAAATCTATCAGATAGTTGAATCACTGTACTTGGTGGTGATGTACATTTACAATATATATTTTCCCTGGTTCTAGTTAGGTTTGGTTTGAGATGCAGGTATGGATATGATTAATGAAGGGGAGCAGACAGTATCTACTACACTAACTGCACTACATGTACTGTAGTATAAGTACTGTAGATTTACCACAACAGGCAGTTATATGGGATTTATCTTAATTCAAGGGAATACTTTCTCAATCTTCATCATTTAACGATTTAATGTTCAGATTTTGTTATGATCTCCGGTGTATTTTTTTAGCTGTGGTCCAAGGCCAAGTTTGAGATTAGACGCTGGTAAAACTTTACATCCGACAAAGTCTTTGTTGTATTTTGGTTAGCTGTTAGCCGTGATGCTAATGTAAAAACAAATGGAACATAATTTTAGTAACCTGAGATACTGACATGTAGACACGTAACCTCACAGTACATTCATACTCCTTTATAGCAGGTTGTGCAACTCTGGGAAAAATAGAAGCCTTGAGCAACTTGAGCTCTGTGTTCACAGGTTCTTGACAAATAAGACAATGCTACAGTGCTTCATGGTAAACATGCATCCTCGTGCAAGGAGAAAGGTTTGAGCTGGAGCAAAGGAAACCACAAACACAGTTTTAAACAGGAGCAGAGCAAATCTGAATGCAAGCAGGGACGTGTTGAGTGCATGGGGAAGGATATTGACAGAAAGCATAACAACATGAAATCATTAAATTATGCTGTCAAATTGAAAAATTGTCCTCTTGATTTAAGATAGGAAGTGATTCCGATACAGTGAGATAAAGCCAAACACTGCAACAGGATCAATAAAAATGAATAAAAAAAAAAAAGTTTACTTAGACATAGAAATTGCAAATGAATTTCACTTTTGTGTTAATATTCTTGTGTAACTTTACGTGTAGTTTGTTGCTATCTTTTTTCTTGAAAAGCAGCAGGGGTTCATTAATCTAAATGAAGACCACTAGGACCAGTAAGTAACAGAATATCTCTAGTGTAATACTGCCTGCCGGGAGGAGGAGGCGAGTGCGGATGGAGCTCTGGTTTGAAGGAGTTGGGGGCGAAGTGGTGACTCAGGGAAGACACTTGAAGTCGCCCATCCTGTTGGCCTTGCCCTTGGCGCTGACAGTGCCGTTGCCCTTGCTCTTGAAGATGTCACATCCTTGTGTGTGCATGTGTGTGTGTGCGAGTGGCATCGTCGGGTTGGAGTCACTTAGATGGCACTCACCATGACAGGGTCAACAAGGAGGGAGAGCACTGACACTGACATCACTCGACCTCTGATGACCGCTCTACACACATACACACACACACACACACACACACACACACATGTTCAGATGCATTCAGACAAAGTTACTCAGGACCACTTAACTGAATTTGAAAAAAAAAAAAACAGTTTCAAATCACTGTGGCATATCATGAGCTGGAGAAAACTACAAACTCATTCACAACCACTTAATGATAATGTTGCTGTAATTATACACAGTAAAGGTTTAAATTATTTTAAGTAAATAGAATAACTGTGGGCAGTAGGTAGAGTGGTTGTCCATCAATCGTGGGACTGATCACCACAACCAGTCAAGGCAGATGGCCACCCACCCTGAGCCTGGTTCTGCTGGAGGTTTCTTCTTTTTAAAGGAGTTTTTCAACAACATCAGCAAAGAAGAAAAGCACATTTACTTATAATTAATAATAATTTTAAAAATCATCTGAAAAGGGACAGTTTTGTCACAGAACCTTTGTTTTAAATAATTTCCCAAAACCATTTCACGCTAGGCCTTTAAACCTAAACAGAAAAGGAAGTGATAATATTTGGAGGCTCAGTTTAACGTTTAGTGTTTAGTGTTCTAAAGAACTTGACAGTATGTCTGCTGCAGCCACATTAAACTACCATTATCATCGAGAATTGTTATGCAAGATGGTGGGTTTGGGTTAAGGGTCCTACTTACTTTACATAATTTAATTCCACATATTTAAATTCTATTTAAGGCTATTTGTTCCAGCCTTCTGCTCAGCTGCACCAGAGACTCCTGAAGGCTAAGGAGGCTAAAAGGGTTGTCACGGGTCAGTGGACATACCTGAAAGGCATTCGGAGACTTACAGTACCTGCCACACTGGTCTGCAGTGCCCCTCTCTCATAGGCAGGATGACCCAACAGAAAAATGAATCAAAACAATAGCTAAAGTAAAACAAAAAGAGATTTTATTGTATAGCTGCATAAGTGTCCTTTCTGTACTTTGACTGAAGGGACTTAAGCTCGGCAGCAGGCTGCTTCCACAGCAGCAGATTGAAAACATGAAAGCTGTAAAAACAGTTTTCCAGTAGGTGTAGGGGTTTCATTTCACTTATCAGGACCTCCCCTTGAATCAATCTTTGAACAATGAATCAATTCACATATTCCACCTAAATTGCACATAAAAGTTTGTTAATGTGTTGGGGGAGTTCTACTGTGTATGTAAAAAGGTCTGCAAACCTTTTGGGTCTCCAGAAAGTGCTGTGTGAAATCTGATAAATTCATGTGTCAGTGTCGGTTGTGGCTGTATTGGTTTGCGTTAGAGCTGGTCTGAAACAGCCGTAGCTTATGGTGGCGCCATCGTTTCGAGCCATAAAAGCAATAGTGTGTTTGTTATGGACTATAACAAACACACTATTGCTATTGTATATTAATACACTGTACATTTGGTGTCAGAGACAGTGCACAGTATGTGGAACTGGGTCAAAATATACCACAATATGTGTTTATGGCCGTGAACAGTGTGGCTCATTAATGAGTTTCTTATATTTCTTGGAAAACAATGGCACAAGCCTAAGGCACAAAGGAATAAGATTTATGAGGTTTTAAATACAAACAAAATACTTATTAGTATGAAAAATCTAGGGTTAGTTTTGGTTTTTAGAAACATATTGACTATCACTAGGCTAATGCAACACAATTTATAGTCAGATTATATATATATCGAAAGTAAAGACTTAAAAAAGATAGTCCAAAGCTTTCAAACAAGTGTAGTGGAATTAGTAGTACAATAACTTTGGTGGAGTATAGTATAAATAAATAACTATAAAATATAAATAATAAAGTAATGTACTATAAAAAGTTTTCTTAAAGCAAGAAAAGAAGAAGAAATGTTGACTCCTGTACCACTTTCAGTACTGTAAAGAATGTAACCAGCACTTGAGAGCACTTGGTCAAATACATCATTACATCTGACTTTGTCAATATGGCCCAGCCGTGGCACACACTTATTCCACTGTGTGTCCTTACAGTCGCACTTTGACTGAGTGAGCTCATGACAAGTTGTGGAATAAGAATGGGCAGTTTAAAGGGTGATAGATGGCACTCGGTAAGAACAGCCCTCACTCTGCAGCAGGTGCAGGTAGCAATATGGGCCATAGTGTGAACTTATCGACACAGTTATCATTCTAGATGTTAATGGACTTTCTATAGAGCGAGAGACAGATGTAAGGAGACTGCAGCGTCATTAATGTCCTCCTCTTCATTTTTAACCTTGACCTACCTATCGTGCTCTTGAGGTAACCACAGCCATAGTTTACACACACACACACACACACACGCTGAAAAGATGAATTCTGCAGAGGAGAGGTCATTTATAATTAGTTACACAGCACGACAGTCGTCCTGCTCTGCCACACACAGCCAAAGAGACAGCTCCCAGCACACAGCATCCACTGCATGCACAATAGCAATCAGGATTCAAGGCAATGAAGTAATCACATTTTAATAATGCAACTCCCACTGGGGGACAATGTACAACAGTGTAGGCTGCATATTAGATAATAGGCAAAAAAACGGATAAAAAGCAACCCATTATGCTCACATTTGACTGTTGCATTGCACTTATAACGCTGCATTTTTTCACCCAGCAGGAGCTGTGTGTGTGTGTGTGAGTGCTTTCGGCAGTATGTGGCTGTCAGAGAGTGTGACAGCTCTATACCTCTACGCCAGCGGTGAGACAGGCTGCCACAGGAAGCCTGGAGAGAGCTGCAGGCTAATGCTTAACAGCAGCAGTCAGCACTGGAACTATGGACCTCTTACTTCCTCCAAGTCTTGGAAAACTCCAGATTTGTGATCTGTGGATGTGTCTGAGCTTTAACTCTCAGGTATTTCTCATGCCTGCTCCACCTCCTCACTCAGCTTCTCATTCTGTCAGCTCTGGACTCTTGATGTCAGGTTTACTTGATTGCATAAAACACATGTTGAAAGTAAAAAATGTGTGAAACTTAAAAGGTCTTAGTCATTTCTACGTTAGTGTGGCTAAGTGATAGGAGTGATGGGAGAGCCAAAATGGCCTCACAAATGTCCACTGTCTTGTGTCATGGTTAGGGAAGACCGAACGCACCAACACACCGCCACCGGCACTTCACTGGCTCCCTGACAACAAGAAATCTGTTGTATATTTAACATAATATTTGTTGTCGAAAGCAGACCCATCGCTTGCTTTGCCTTTGAGCTTTACATTAAGTCACACTCCATCCACACCATCTATACAGAAGACATAGAGTGAGCTCTGATGAGGTGTCCAGGGACAGCACTAACTGTAGGTTATACATTGTGCGAAAGCCCTCTGAGCCCAAAAACATTTAATAGTTCCAGTTTAAGTGTTGATAATTTAGTAAAACCCTGCTCCACAAAAAGAGCAACTGTGGATTTGGAAAATTGTTACACCCATCTTTCTATCTGAACTGCGCCTAAAATACAGCATTTTTGCTGGTGTTTGGCAGAGACACATTTGGACGTCATGTGAATTAGAGTCAAGGCCTGATTCAGTTCAGGTCCTTTGGTTTATTGGGGATCTGGTAAATGGTAAGACTTCCTCTTTGATGGCATTTCTCTACATTATCTCTTTGAGGTCACGTAGACAAGATTGGCAGTTACAGTTGAGAACCTGAGACACTGTCAAGAAATGAATTCTAAAATATCACCAATCTAGGCCATGACCAGAACAAGTATGTCAGACCTCCAGGGAACATCGAAGAACTCACGGGTCTCTGGATAAATATGGGTCAATAAAGTTTTCTAAAGTGGACTCAAACTCTCCTCGCATGAGGAGTTCTTTCATATGTGGTCTGAGGTCTTTCTCAGGGCTCCTGTAAGTATTTATATAAAGTCAGGAGTAAAGTTAGAAATAGAATAATTTGATTGTTTACAATCCAAAAGCAAGTTATGGAAAATGACTCTGACCATGTCTTAATTTAAGTTAAAATAGCTACACAATGAAGTAAAAGTACTTAGTAAGTATTTTAGGCAAAAACTTAAGTAAGATTAGAAAAATGACATTTAGTTATATTTATTACCTGCCAGATATACGGATATTGCATAATGGTACATGTTTTCGATTCAAATGGTTTGGGAATCTTAGCAGTCTTTGATAGTCGATTACACATGTTATAAGTTTACTGTGTGTTTCATGTAAAATCTGTCTGTTAAAAGTAACTATAGCTGCAAATGTAGAGTAAAAGTAATTTCTGCTCCACTGAATCGCAGTGGAGTAGAAGCAGAAACCAGCCAAAAAATGGAAGTGCTCAACTAAAAAGCCTCAAAATGTTACAACCATAGTTTTGTCTTAATTGAGTCCTGAAACCTGAGTACATATTGACGTGGCCCAAAATCAGATCTGTTTTTGTCACTCAGATCAGATTTTTTCAGTGTAAAAAATGTATGAACAAACCATCTAAGAGCTGGATTCATCTCACTTGCAAGACATGAGTGTGAACTATCAACTCAAAAAGATCGTATAAGACAAAAATATCAGGTTCGTGATGTGAACGTAGCTGAATGTGACTGAAGAATGTTGTGTGTTGTGAAATAGAGAAAGAATAAGTTGTGTCACTGAGTCTGCACATGGCCCTGTAGTAGTAGCAGTTGGCGCTATGTGCACCACCTAAAGCTGAATGTCACTAAAACATTTGGCTGAACGTCACCTCCTTCTGTGGAAACGCCATCTGGGTCTGAATGTGAAAAATTACAAGTTACATTTTTTATTGTCTTGTTGTGTGTTACTCTTTCATAATGATAGTCTGTGATATGTCCTTAAATAAAAGTAACACAGATTATCTGTCATACTGTGATGCAAGCCAAATTCCCCATGCGACACAAAATACGACTGGAGTTTTTCACATCTTAAGAAAACTGGATTAAAGGAATAGTCTAAAAATCTAAAAATCTAAATCTTAATTACTAGTAACAGGTACCTACAACTACATACACTGTATGTGTATAAGTGTATATACAGTATATATATATGTATATATATATATATATATATATCTATATGTATTTAGTGGAGTAAAAAAGCACCATCAGATCTTTTACTGCTTCTGCTGTGCATGCATTTTCAGCAGAGCCACTTGCATATGTTACTATATTCTGTCTCCACATATCCAAGCCTGAATTGGTGTTACCCAAATATATGATTAACCATTAGTGGCACAGTGAGAGGTGATTTTCTGGGTCAAATGTGTGCGATGCTGTAGTTCAGCAGCGTGTTCGGCAGATCATCCAACGCTGTCACCTTGTGGCAAAAGGATAAAACTGCAGTCAGTGAATGTTGGGACATTTTTTTAAAAAGTCATTATTTCAAGGCTGCTGTGTGTGTGTGTGTCTGTGTGTGTGAGTGTAGATTTAACCTTTCTGGTTCTTGGTTAACAAAGGCCGCTGATGATATTCAGTTGTGTATTTGATCACCGTTAACGTGCATTTGAAATTGTTTTGTCCTTCATGTGCGCTTAGCTGGGCTGCAGCAGCAGCAGGCTCGAACCTCAGCACTACATACAGCTTGTATGTGTGTCACGGAGCTATCGTGTCCTCTCTTTCACCCCCCTCCAAAAAAAAAAAAACTGAAAAACTCCCTCTTCATCCTGCTCTTCTCCATCTCCCTCCGCCTCCACCCAGCTTTGATCCGCCCCTGCAGCCACACTGGAAAGATGAAAGACTGAGGAAAGAGAGAGAGAGAACGAGAGAGAGAGAATGAGATGACAGCTCCTCAACAAGTATGGAGCATCGGGGAGGAGGGAGGGGAGGAAGAGAGGGAGGGAGAAAAGGGAACAGTGCTATTCTGATGATGAGCTTCTCGCCATGGGAGGAGGAGGAGACACATGCAGCATCAAGAGGCGCCAGAGCTGGGTTAAGCATGCACACACACACACACACACATTGGGTTAACCGCCTCTGTTTACCCTCAATCTGGATTGTCTGTTGCCTCCTGCCCCCGTTGACACAGATGCTGGCTCGTAATACATCAAGTAACAATCAGTCGGAGAAAAGCGGTTGCTCTCATTGTTGTAGCCTCACGCAGCAAAGATAATGCAGTCAACAGCTTAAAGGCTGTCAAATGTTACTGTAAGTACTATACCAATGATCTCAACAACAAATGGACTGGTCAAACGAACAAGTCCTGTCTTTGGTACATCTTCGTCCTCTGTGCCACAGAGCTCAACTGTTGCCCCAGGACTATTAGAACCACATCAGTGAGCCACATTGCAGCTCTGGCTGACATGTTCCTTCATTACCAAGAACACACAGATTGCAGTTTATTTTTGACTCAGTCTCACATACACACTCCTGCTGCTGTAATTACTCACTGGAGCACCAAATTTATATGAATGCATGGCTGAAAAAAAACGAGTCTGTGTTTTTATGACTCATTCTACATAGATTTACATCTTCAGTATGAGCCCCTCAGCTTGAGGTTGAGAGTCACACACAGGGTATGGAAGTATTACCATTGTGACAAAGTCTCTTTTTTTCCTGTGTACTATGCCATTTGCATTTTGTTCACAGAATTGGGCATCACTGCGCTCAATAAAGAACAAGAGGGAAAATGCTCTTGCCAGCAATTGCAAAGGTAACTAGCATGATTGCAAATGGTGCAATAAATTTCACAGTTGATTCCAAAACCCTTATAGCAGAAGCAGCAACACCCCGTTTCAGTGGCAAACTGACACATAAGAAAGTTGCAATGGTTTTACAAAAGAAACTGCTGCCTTATTTAGAAATGTGGAATAAAATGTGTAATAACAAAATGTTAATGTATTAAAATAGTTTTCATGTACACATAACAACTTACCTGTTATTTTTGACATTTTCTGTATATTTTATTATCTAAGATGTGAAAACTTTGAAGCTTAATATCTCAAAACCAGTCAGAATGCAGATAGAACCTTAGATTTGAACACAAGAAATGAAAATGTAAAAAAAAAAAACGGATGTAATTTGTTTGCTACCCCAAAAAAACACATGTAGCCTTGATAATGGATGACAACAGTAACCTAAGAAAACAGACACATCTCTGTTGGTGTGAGAACCATTCTCTAACACACACACACACACATGAGGAAAGATTATAAGGAAATTCAGAGCCATCATATCCAGCACATGCATTTCTTTTAAAGAAGGAAATATGTGATAACATCAGTGACTTTGCCCCAAAACAAAAATGCTGTTAATGTGACTTGAATACAGCGACGTTGCCGTATATTTGCAAATCATGTGTTTCCTCAATAATAATGTTAATCAGAAACAGCTCATAAACTGGGAGATCCCCGTAAGAGAATTCAAATTGTCCCTTCTCTCTTTACATCTTATTAACATGCATCTCGTAGCAGGACTGTCTGCATGTCATTTACATTTAGCTAATTAAAATCCTTTCTGTTACACACATTTAAATTGGATTTCTCTCCACCTCACAAAATACTAATTGCTACACATCACTTCTTCTGTATTTATACATCTTTTGCAAATGACAATCAGCATCCTGCACTTGCTTGTTCCTGACACATAACTTGCTGCCTTGTCTGATAAGGCTTATTTCTTTTATTTACTTTTTGGTCTGTTTAGTCAAAAAGCAGTATTTTAGTGATTTAGTTCTTCCATACAATTAGGGGACTTGCAAGAGACAAATGAAAACAAAATCAAAATAGCTGTGGTTAAAATATCCTAACTTAGTGGATCAAGCTCCAAAAACGGGGAATCCTACACTTCCCATAATGCAACTCTATAGCATCTTTCTGATCCTCCAGTAAATACCCCATTTCATACACACTATTTTATTTTAGTAGCTGATAGCAGATGAAGCAACTATTTCTTTTACAACTTCTTTTAATGACTTTATGATTCTTTTATGGCTTAGGTCTCTATTTAGAAAATGTTTTCTTGGGAAACTGATTATTGCAAATTTTGGAAAAGGTCCAAAGTTACAATGAAAACTGTTAGAGTGGCCATTTATGCTTAATTTAGGGTTTATATATTATTCTGGGGCTCCAAATTTAAAAAGTCCAAATACATGTTATAATGCCTTTTTATGCAACAGCTCAAGCTCATTTGAACTCCTGTATCTTTAAGGCTCTTCTTCCCCTTTATTCCACTCTGTTCTGATTGGCCAGCTTGTGGAAGTCTTCCTGTGGGCTGAATTATGTCCAGGTGGAACATCATCATCCTCCAGAAACAACCTACCTGAAAATCCTGCTGCATACTGGGGCAGGTTGGAACAAGAGTTGTCCGTGAAGAGCTGTGAAGTTAAAAACATTGCTGGGAGTCTGTTGTAGCCCTGTAACTGTATTTTTTTTATGCCTTTGTCTTTGGGAAACATAAACTATGTTGACTACACAACTACACTCAAACTAGCGCTGAGAGCGTCATCAACCTGTGATCACTTTGAAAAAACTCTTGAAGACAAACCTGGGAGTTTCACTACCTGCCAGCATGCAAACACACATTCACCTCAAGCTTTGGGCCCTTTTAAATGTTTCTTAACATTTAGCTGCGGCCACAATAATCACGTACAACCAGCACACATGAACACAGTGTTTACATGCAATAGTAATGTGTATTAGTGCTTAGTTGTGTTAGATAAAAGTAATAAAGTACAACGTTATTTTGCAAGATGGTAACTTATTAGTTTTAAATTACTTTTGCATGACTCCTGCCTAAGAAATTCTGGTCTTTTTAGATTAACCCAGAGGAGCAGCAGTGGGTTGAACATAACAAGAGAAGTAGATAGCTTAATTCAGGTGAGGTAATAGTGTGAAAAATATCTAATAGAGTCATATGAATAAATTATTAGGTTGCCAGCTATTGCCTGCAAACTAGTTGAATATTTTTTGTCTACAAAAGTATTTCAAGCAAAACCTGCTCTGTGTTGAGGCAGACTGCTGGAATGTGTGTTTTTCCGTCACTTTTTAACAATGTATTACTCAAAGACTGAAGGAATGAAGCCTCATCTCAATTCAGTCATCTGACATCTCTTGAATTTTATATTTGTGCTCCCATCAAAAGTCTGACATCATATATTTATGTGGGGTTTTTTTTGTGTGTTTTATAGACAGCATGGGGGCCATAATAAGCTGAAAGATCATCATCATCATCGGGGGAACCTCCATACAGATTAGTCTTGATAATGTGGTCATTGGATGCTATGTCCTCAGTCTCTGGAGTTTAAAAAATCTGAAAGGACTCAAACAAGCACACTAGCCAGGAATTTGTAATCAAACATGACACTAATGCTCTTGCCACTGTGCACTCCAGTATGTGAGCTACTGTATACTAAAGTATTACTGGTTTTGCTTAACATTACACTGTTTGTTTTTACGTTGGATTGTAAGGTTGCAGGACAGTTTTTTTTCTAAAGTAAAATCAATATTGGTGAGTTAACCCAACTCAAAATATGCAAAAGTTTACCCAACACCTAAAGGCTGTTTGAAAAGTGTTGCAACATTTTTAAGTTATTACAGTTGAGGTCAGCTGCAGATGTGAAGTCCATGTGGAAGATGCTTACAGCTCAGGACAGAACCACAAGACAGCACTGCAACACAAGACCGTGACCGAACTGCGCGTGTCACGATTTCGATCTTGGTTTTAGGAGCTTTCCACACCTATCTGGGAATAATGGGAAGGAAGAAGAAGGCAGCTGCTCGCATTTTGGAGCATCATGTTGGCTCTGGAACAAGAAGGACTTGAGCTGGAAGTCAGGAGAGGATGAAGGGTTGAAACTTCTGATGATACCTTTTCCTGCCCGAAAGCTTTAGTCATAAGAAGGTGACTTAACATGTTAGCATGTAGATGTATCTAATAGTTACATAACGCACTTATGCTTACATGTTTCCCCTGAGCCTAACCACAATGTAGACGGATAATGACTACATTTTTGGACACATCAGCACACAATAAGGTTTGGATCCAGTGTTGAGATAGTGGTTTCTTCTTCTGGTGCTGTGATTTAAGTTCATTTGAAGAGTTTTTAAAGGATTTATAGAGCTTCTACACATCACGTCTGGCCTTGACTTTGAAAAAAATCTCCCGCACTCCTCCTCCTCCCCGTCCTCGTTCTTCACTCCCTGCCAACCGCCATAAAAGGTGCCAGAGTAACACACTGGCACATACATTGGTGCACACAAAATATCTGCTTGTGTGTGTGTGTAGGATAATTTCCTGGATTTATGGCTGACAGCAACAGAATACTGTGTCACTTGGATTTTCAGGGACAAGAGTTCACTTACCGGTGAATGTGGCAGACAAAGAGCTCAGAAAGGCACACACAAAAACTCTCTCTCCCTCACAAACACACACACACACACACACACACACACAGAAGCCTACTTGGATGTGTAGGAGTTTCATGGCTTAATGTTTGCATGTCGTAGCCATATCTTGTGTATTGAATGTGTGGGATGGAGGAGCGCTATATGTAAGGAGACAGATGCTAGAGCTGCCGGAGGCACACAACACACACACACACACACAAACAAACAAATGCTGCAATGAAGCTGATGCGCTCAGCGTTACTGAGTGCCCCACAGATGAACTCCTGCTATTAAGATTCACGCTAAACCAAGGGGAGTCTGATCAAATACTCCAATTCCCTACTGTTACCCTCCTCCCCGTGCAGCCCCCCCACCCCCCACCCCCCATCTCTGCCAAAACACACATACACACATGCACAAACACAGAGTATGCGATGAGGGCTGCATGCTAATGTTAGACCTATTTACATTTCAAGCCGTATGACTGTCAGCACATCTCTGTTCCAGGAGAGAGTGGGGAATTGTCAAGAACACAGTTTTCACCTCACTCTTAGTTTTATTCCAACCTTTAAACCCACAACATAATGTTGGAACAGTCTCGCATCAAGGCCTGATAATGAAACATAAGTCAAATGGGGGGGGGGGGGGGCCCAGAAGTAGTATCTTCCATTTTGTTTACAAATCCCAGGTTTCAACCACTTTCTGTCCTCCGACAAACCAGCATAACTGGATGTCTCTCTCTCTCATTCTCTTTTCATTCTGTTTATTCTGCTTCTGCTGTCGCTTCAGACTGACCCACACTAAAAGCAGTCGCAATCTGCTGCGTGAATGGACAGCTCCTTTCAAAGCCCGGACCTATTCACGAGTTCTCATTAGTCAGATCTCTGTTCAACTGCTGCTCTGAGACCCGGCTGAAGATGGTGAAATCAAATCAGAAAGAATACGCTGGCGAGCGAGGACGCAGAGGGAAAGCAGCATCACCACCAGTGTCTGCCAAAGTCAATTAATGTATACATTATTAAAGAGTTAGTTCACCCAAATAACTAAAAGTATTGTCTTTTATTTTCTGAAGAGCTTTCTTTTTTTTACCCTTCTTGATGAGTCCCCCAACTCCAAATAAGTCCTACCTGAACTGTTCAGCTCCTAAAGCTGTAATGTGACAATGAAATGATAAATATGTCTGTAACAAGATAGAGAAAATTTGTCCCCCAAAATTGAAAAGCTTGTGTAACGTTGTTTGTGTTTAGCTGAAGTAAAACTTTTATACATTGTTGACTGGTTTTAGGAGACTGACCTCCTGTAAAATACAACTTTATATTGTTGTTTGTACCAGCAGCAAAAACTGTCCAATACGTAAGTACTGCTGTTTGACGACGTCTAGCATCTGTAATGAACATTACATGGCCATCTGGTATTTAGACCCAAACAGTTCATCAACAGGAGGGGGGGTAAAGCACAAGTCTTCCACACAAGAGACCAGAGTGAGTCCAGTAGTAACTGTTGTTGTTGTAACCAGTCACATGAAGAACAAATGTCATGTTTGTCACATGTTGAACGTCATGCAAAGTTAAGGAAGCAGTCATTTTTATTGTTGTCATGTTTATTTAGAGCTTAAACCTAACCCAGACGTCTTTGTGCCTAATTCCAACCAAACTGTTTGCACAGTTGTTGTCCAAGGTTTTGACTATATAGGGCAAAAATAAGTGTTACAGCAGATGACATTATGGCACCTGATGAGCACATGTAATATGCAGTGTTGGAGAGTAGTGAAGTTAATGTAACTGAACTAATAATTAAATTACGTTTTGCAGCAGCTTGCTCATAGTCCTGCTACATTCATATTGCATGTCAGAGTCTTAAGTATGTAATCTTTATCAAATGTGTAAAACTGTATGTAAACACTAGTTTATGTTTACATGCACATATCTACATGTATGTATGTAACTCCATCTTGTTAATGTTCCCATGTTGACAGGAGTCAGAAGGGGAATGAATGTAATGCTGCCGTGATCAACAGGTGTCAGAGCACACAGTTCATCACAGCTTGCTGTGTATGGAGTGTCCGTGCTGATGTCTGTCCACCAGGCTGATAGGTGTATTTGGATATACAGTACATATAGTACTTTAGAAGGAGATGGTGATTTTGTTCTGTTTTCATACATGTTCATTCAGTTTGCTTCTATGCCATGTTTCCCTGGTACATTTTAGAGCATAAGGACAGTAGGCAGACATTTAATTCTCTCTTGTAACGGTTTGGACGTATCTGTTGTGCTCAAACATTTAAAATTCTTATCTAAAAAATTTAACAGCAAAGTTTGTTTTTACAAAAAGAAATAGTAAAACACTTGTTAATAATTACATGTGCAAAACCATTTCACTTACAAACATGTCACTAATATCGGTAAAGTAAGATACTGTATGTGAAGTACCACGGTGGGAGAAGTACTTTCACAATATGAAAATACTCTATTACAAGTAAAGCTCCTATGTTCAATTATGACTTAAATAAAAGTATAAAAATGTAAAAGTACTCATGCAAAGTGGCATTATTCAGTGTATCCATTCTTTGATTATTTTTAATTATGCAATTAAAGTTAAGAAGAATTTAATGCTGTTAAGGTTGAGTTTTATATATTGCTGGGTTGCAATGCTTCCTATTTTTAACATCATTATATGTTTTACATGGAAAATCTTATTGTGGAAATTGACAAGTAACTTAAGCTCCTTAATAAACCAGGTGGAGTTAAAAGTACACAGATTTGTACTTCAGTACAACTTATAACAAACTACTTTTTATTTTTGTTATTTAAAATTTTCAATTAACTAAATGTTTAGTCTTTAAATGTCAAATTCAAAAATATTTCTTTTACTGCTGAATATTAAAAAAAACACAGCAAATTCATACAAACGTTTACTAGTTGCAAATATGCTTTCATTCATCAGTCTGATTAATCTGAGTCATTATTTAAGTTCTAAATGACATTATATTGACCTAGTAAATTACAAAAGAAAACATGGTATTGAAGAAAAATTATAGTAAATTGTTAATAATTTAGTTTTGAGACAAATTCTCAGGTAATTAAATAGAAATTTCAAACTTGTTTCACACAATATACTTGTAATTTCAATTCATTTCAGTTCAGTTTATTTACATACTACATATCGCCAAATCACAACAAAATCATCTCAAGGCACAAATACATACATCGTACATGCTCATGTGGCCATCTGCTTCAGGTTAGGGTGAATGGAAAGAGAAGAGAGAAAAGAACCACAGGCAACACGAGAATACAAATTATCAGGTAATTATATCAAAATTTAAAACATATTGTGCACTAGTAGGTTGGAATTTCACTACAGTTGTGTCCAAAATATATTATATTATATAACTGTATAATTATTATGTAATAAGCAGGCTGTAATTCACCATGTTACCAACATTATTATGAAGCGATGCCATCATGAAACCTGTGCTTCTCCAGCTATGACAGTTTGAAATGTCTGCTGTGAATCTGCTTAAATTGGAAGCAATAAAGAAACAAAGAGTTCTGTGATCCCAGCGGGGTTATTAAGATTCAGGAGAGCGAGACTTATTCAGAAAGCAAAAAGACAAGCAAAGTAAAGGATGGACAAACTTCTGACAGGGAGGAAAACAAAATCAAGCGAAGGTTGTATAAGCAAACACGTCAGTCAGTTCTCTGTCAGAGCAGCTGGAGAGGCTTTTTATGCTCTCTGAAACAACTCTGGCACAAAGTTTATCATGCATTTTTTATTACTGCACAATAGTAACACATTTCAGTGAGGTGCTTACAATCAATCAAGTTTCAAGGGAGCTTTTAGAAGGAGGTACGATCAAACCATCATCTCATCACACATCATTCCACCCAAGAAATCATCCCAGTGACACCTACTGACAGTCTCTGTGGATTATCCAGCCAATATGTTTATTTGTAATTTGGGTGAACTGATTCTTTAAAATCATGATGGTTGAGGATAGATCTCACAGCAGCAGGCTCACTTCACCTGACAATGACTACCGCTGCCGAGCCATTTGCGGTGTGTGCCTTTTTTGTTTGTTACACATGCCCGTGCTTTACATACATCACAGAGTTAAGAATTAAGTTGAGCAGCGCAGCCTCCTCTCTCTCTCTCTCCATCTATCTGCTCTCACACTCCCTGCATTTCTTGCTCCACTTATCCACAGCGTCGCCCGCAGCTAACTCATCTGAGAACAGAGCAGAGAAAATGAGGGAATCAACTCCAAAAGTGGAGGAGGATGATGTGTAAGAACAATCCCAGCGCCGGGAGGCACGGTAAAGCCTTTGAATATAGGAGCTTCATTTATGGAAGTTCTTAGCCCTGCTGCTTTTTCGGTTTCTCTCTCAGAGCGTTGGCGCGTTTGTTTGCAGACTGGCAAACAATGAGTTCACCAACTGAGGAGTGGGGTCACAGCCAGGTCAAGAGACGTCTTAATCAGACACACAAATGTACAGACAGAGGCAGTGAGTCAAACATTTGGCCAGCAGGCGTCCACCACTAGTGACTAGAATTAGCAATTTCCTCTGCACTGGCAGACTAGAAATCCAGTTGTACTACAACCCAACTGCAGTCCTGCATTGCCATCTTTAGGGGGAAACAGTGAAGTGAACAATAATAGTTGGGTTATGTCCTAACCTCACTCCAAGCGTGAGTTTCCATGTATGCATAAAACATTTTTGTATCTATTTCGTGAATTCAACATCAGATGCAAAGGGGGCCCAAACGAAATTGAGCTGTAGGCCCCCAGTTATTCACAATCTCTATTTATTTCAAGTATCTACACTGCACTAGGCAGTGATGGAATGTTATAAACTATAATACTGTACTTAAATACAGTTTTAGGCTGCTCTTACTTTTTTCAGTTTTTCCATTTTATGCTCTGTTTATATCCTCTGTTCCATTACATTAATCCGACTTATTTGATAATTACTTTTCAGATTTTACATGAAGAAAAATAAGTTTATAAAAGAAATGCTTGTTTAAAGGTTAAATCAACGGTTCACTATCTTCTTTGCTTGTGAGCCCTGAAGGTGCTAGATGTTCTACCAAAGCAAAGCAAACCTTTTTTTCCACTACACTTTTCAGGTGGTTAAATTTAAATAACTGTGTAAATCAAGATAGAAGATAGAACAAGATTAGTGAAAAGTCCAAAGGATGAACCCACATATGGCACATGCTGGTAGCCTAGCAGCTGGAGCACAAACCACATGGCCACAGTGTCTACAGTTTAACTCCTCTATAGGGGTTGTTTGTCAAATAGGGGAACATTCCCAAAAAGATGAACACACACAAACCTTTTATTCCTTCTGTTCACTTCATGACCAATTTGTTTTGTGACCTAATAGAGGGGCCACTGGATTCAGTGCATGATTGCATGAATTTAGGATTCAGTAGGAGTAGTGTTTTAATTGGGCGATATCTAGCACATGACAGTGTTAAAGTTGCTGATGTAACTTAAGAGCGACAAAGTCTGCATGGGGAGGAGGTCGGTGGGGATGGATGGGAAACAAAAAGAGAGACAGAAGTTTGTTCCAAGCTGTTAGTCAGTGTTTTAACTCTATTTGGACCCAAACCACAATCTTTTCCCTAAACCTAACCAACTTGTGTTTGTGCCTAAACCTAAGCACCATGTTGCTCCACATTTATTATTGTAACTGATATCACATGATGATATCAGGCCTACTGAGCCTGCTGAGAGGCAGAGCAGTGACCTACTAACCCGTATCTGTGGTGTCGATAACAACAGCCACTGATAACATCCAAAGCAGGTGTCCCATCCCTAAGTTGACACCACTGGACCAAACTACCTAACTAGAGTAACTCTAACTACCTCAACCTCAACCAGCTACAATGGTGGAAAGTAACTAAGTACTGCACTTAAATACAGTTAAGTAATGATACTTAAATATAAAAAATTAAGTATCATCACCACTTAAGAGTACTTCATCCGTCACTGCCAAGTAGTGCTGATTTTTCCCTTCCTTTCACTTGAGAGCTGCTGGTTTTGTTACACAGTTGCCAGGTAACACAATTCTTTGGTACTTTTTGATTAATTACTAGACTTTGTATTTGCCATAACGCACAAAGGTGTAATGAGTTCACAATAACTATTTTCTCCTTTTAAAAAGCTGAGTTTCTCTGGTGCGTAGCCATCAACATTTGTTTTTTATTGCTACTAACTAAAGGCTCCATGTTTGAATAGAAGAAATGAATGAATGAATGTTTCAAAGTAAATTCTCAGACATAGGTTTTTTGGAATCTGTTCTTAATTTCTGTAGATTTCTACAGAAACCTTAAGTTCAATAGTGTTCAAACTACAATATATCAGTCAAAGAGCACATTTTCTTCTATGTAACAAGCACTTTTACTTTTGATCCTTTAAGCATATTTCACTGTTAGTCCTTTAATGTTAGTAGGATATTGAATGTCGGAAACCAAGCAGCAGCATTGGTTAGTTTGCAATAACATTTAACATAACTTTATTAAGATGATGACTGCTCACAGTATCAACAATAGCATATAAATAGCATAATGAAATAACAGCCATTAAATAGAATATTTAAATAATACGGAAATATGAAAAGGGCCTAGACAAAAATGGTAACATCCATATAACCTATTATTTTGCACAACCTTTAGCGACAATCACTGCAAACAAATAATTTCTGTAGCTCTCAGTGAGACTTCTTCACCTGCCAACAGGTAGTTTGGCTCACTCTTCTCCTAAGTAAACTGCTCCAGCTGTCTCAGGTTTGAAGGGTGGCTTCTCCAGACTGCGTGATAGGATTCAGATCAGAGCTCGTGGAAGGACTCTTCAGAACAGTCCAATGTTTAGTTCTTTAGTTCAGTTTAGTTCAGACACAGGGACAAAAAAAATCTAACTGCTTGGAGACGGTCTTACAGCTTTTACCTTTACAACAAGCTTGCCTATAATTTTCTTTCTTATCTCCTCAAACAGCTCTCTCCTTTGTTTTCTCTGCTCCATGTTCACTGTGGTGTTCAATTGTAGTGATACCAAACAGCAGATTGACAACTTTCTTTGAATGACTGATTACAAGATACAATATGTGTGATGCTAATTACAGGAAACACATCGCTATAATCCAGTTATTTATATTTTTTCCACCAAACCATCAAATTGGTCCACACCATATTAGAATATCTTTGTAGACTGTATAATTGATGCATTCATGCTTTCTTCAGGTGCTGAGGGTGACCCTGCAGGTGCTCAGGAGACACTGCAGCATGGTTTGTGACCTTTGACTGCAAATATTAAATCAGGACATGAGAGAATTGCTTCTAATTTCATTGCTTCACATTAGGAATGAAGCATTGTTTCAATGAGCTGTAAAGGTACCAACTAATTCATCATGGAATTGCAGATATTGCTTTAAGGACTACTCCTCTATGTTGGCTTAACAATTAAAATTTATGGTTTAACACTCATATTGGAAGCAGACATTTTCAATATTATTAGCAGTTAAGTTATATTGTCAGTAAGATATTAGCTATTAATATAAAAACCAACTGACACAGACGTCCCCTAAAAAGTGTCAACATCAGATACAAACACAGGTTATATTATGAACTTTATTCCCAAATAAAGTTCCAATTCACCTGGGATCCCTGAAACTCTGGGGCCCACGTTGTGCAGGTGGAAAACATACATCAGCCAGGTTATTCTGTAAATTAGTTTTACGGTCAGTGTGATGTAGTGTTAATATGGTTTTGTTTGGTTTAATTCTATTTAACTTGTACCTGTGTAACTGATGTTACATTGTGTTAAAGTCAGTGGTTCACACACAGATTAGACCAGCCCTGTCTCCTAAAAATTACGTTCGTATAGGACGAAACTGCAATCCCAATTACGTTTTGATACATGACCTATTTGCGGCCCGATTACATTTTGTGTTAACGTAATGATCATATGTTCACAGTTAACGTAAATGACAAGTCGCAGATACGTTGATACTGAACGTATTAATGAAATGTTCACAGGTAACGTATTTTTGTCAGTCAAAATATCTGATCAGCATCCGGTTTTCTGTCGGCTAAAATATCCGACATCACATTTCAACATCCAGACATGTGAGTGTAGCGATATTAAAATGTTTTATGGTCGGGATCAGGCGTCACTGCAGTGGG
>JAUMHL010000025.1:526804-552610 GCA_032362345.1 Sandelia bainsii | reverse complement strand
ATACGTCCTGTAACAAAACGTAATCGGGAATGCAGTTTCGTCCTATACGAACGTAATTTTTAGGAGACAGGGTTGGAGTAGACTTACAGTATATAATGTAGCTGTAGACCTGTTGGATTAGGAAATGTTACACCTTTCTTATTGTTATTTGTTCATGATATCACATAATTCCACCTCCACCCAGCTCCAACCTGAGCACAGCTCTAATTAGCTACAATGTGTGAAAACCCCTGAATGTGTGCAGGTCAGATAACAAGATGGAAGCAGACATATTTTGGAGGCATTGTGAGTATTGGGAACATGCTGAGTGATGGATAATGGATGAGTGGAGCGTGCTGCAGGAGGGCTCTGAGAGGTTTTTTTATGGATGTGTTTCCACTGTGAAATGACATTACAGTCCACAAACACAGGGGCTGGAGAAAGTTTATGTTAGATGTTGATTTTTTCACAAGGGATCACAAGCCAAAATGGTTTGGAACCATTGGTTTAATCTTTAAACTGTAATTTAACCTTAATTTATCCTTATCATATTTTGTGTATATGTGGCAAGTGGAGATAATATTTGTCTCTGAAATGCAGTGAGTAGATGTACCATAAAGAAGAAATAGTACTAATGTAATATTATTACTGCAATGTGGTCACATTGAAGATTTTATTTAATTCTTTCTACCACTACTCTGCGTTAGATGAAATCTCCTTGTAGAACCTTCCCATTGTTCCACTCTAGTTGAAATTCCCAACTGTACTTGAGCTCCTGAGCTACATCAGGCTGCATTTGCAGGCATTTCTTCTTGCTGCATTGGAGTTTAAGATAAGTGCCACAAGGTGTCAGTACTAAGCAGTTGAGGAAATTAGGTGGCGTGCTGCCAACTGATCTTTACTGGCTGCTACTCAACATATAGGAAGTGTAAGTTCTGATTTTCACACCAAAAACAGTTTGATATGAGACTTGGACTTGACTGAAAAAAACATTCATCTGAAAGATGAATGTATCTACACTGTCTATAAACTAGTTTTTGTTCAGCTCAGTACTGTTTCCAGCCTGCTAGGTGGTGATGGTGCACTCTGAACTACATCAGCCCCAGAGGTGTTACATGAACAAGCCTCTGAGGTTCGATTGCTTCCCTACAGTCGCAGGCTGAAGAACACAGACTGAAGGATGATCCAGAGGCAACTGCAAAGCCACGAAGAGAGGCGAGAGTCACTTCCCCATGTTGCTATGGCAACATACCTGCTCCTCACTACAGCATCATACTTGAACAGAGACAGAAGTCAGTCTGATGTGGAAGAGGCGCGCATGAGAGAGAGAAGCCAACAGACCACAAGAGATGCGGCGGAGATGAGACATGAATTTTAACATTTTCTCATCACGTTAAACACAACTTCCAAAATATACTGTATCTTACAGTCTGATCAGGATTTAAATCTGACACTGAGACAAAGACACACAACATGATGGGAATAGCTCCCATTCCAAACAAACCCTCAGCACAGCCTACAATTTGACAAAACCTACTCGAACTCACCACATGTGTGGGTGGACCTGAAATTCAATGAGCCCAAAAAAACAAAACAAAGGTTACTTCCAACCAGAGCGTCCAAAACTCAACTGGAATTCTCGACAAAAGATCATTGTAGGATAACTACATATTTTTGAAACAATTTTCATTTTAGAAAAACTTCAAGTCAAACAATTAAACTATTGTCAGTCGACAATTCACATTATACTGTGCAAGCACAATGTTCATGCCATATTATCAAGTGATAGGGTTGATGGTGGATGAGTGTTGGGTTAGGCTCAGTGAAACTGTCACAATGCTGGACTCTCCCACTGGACTCAGATTTCTTATGGGAAAGTGTTGTTGATCTAACAACAACCCAGCCACCGTCCCACACAGACTTTGGTTGTTACTATAGGCGTCAAATATTGACGAGCCTGGGTTATTATTGAAGTCGACTGACATCCCGTGTATCTCGAGTTGAGAGTGTACCTATAGTGTCGTTATGAGACGACACATGTTTGGACAAAGAATCATTATCTGATGTACTGGGAATAAGAACGGGCCTAAGGGCTCATTAGATACCTAAAAAACTCTGAACTGTTGCTGGATCCAGAGGAAAAGCCGTGTTGGTACCTTCTTCAGGTATCTGAGTCATGTTTGGTGGCAACAACTGTGACAGAAGCAAAGGAGGAACTTGGTGCAAAGGTGACTTTACACATACACCATTGTGTGCCTTTAGCACCTTGAATCAGATAATGAGAAATTTCTGCATGTTACATTAGTCTGTGCATGTCAAAAGGCACTAAAGTCAACAACCTGTTGCATTAAAGAAGTTACAACATACAGTATGAAAATATTCAACTCCAGTAGAGGAATATTTTTGCATTTAATAACTGTATTTCCAGCCTTGTATGTCCCCAGCTAATTAACCCACTGAATTCACCCCAAGGCACCTAAATGCCACATGCATTTGTGAATAAGCAAATATTATAACAATAATATTAAGCATAATGTCAAACATACATACACTGAAAACCAATCCATATGCATCATGTGATTTGTGCACATGCATTTGACAATCTGCAAAAAGTTCAAGTTCAATATGTAACATTTTGAAGAACTAAACTGATTTTGTGATCCCTATGCAGGGATTGTACAAGACACATATTTGTCACTAGTACTAAGATTTAGTTTTCTTTATAGATTGTTCGGGATCAGCTTTATCTTCTTGATGTCTCTTTGCAGCAGTTTTATCAAACTGGACTCCTGACATCATGAAGTGGATTGTGAAGCATCTATTTTTACTGTATCAGCTTGTGAAATTCTTTCTCCTGGTGACACCAGTAAGGGCTGAAAGAATCGCTAGTGCTTGAGAGCAGCATTTTGTTTTGTAATGTCAGTTTTGGCTAAGAATTCACTTTAAAAGAGTAAGAAGGTTGTTAGGTTTTTAAGGGGTTAAGTTTATATCTGATCCTAAATCCTCTTTATTCTGGTCATGGACAGCAACACTTGGGATAATGATCTCACCCTTTCTGCTGGTACAGCAAATCCCAGGTAGACATTATTTTAATAACTAAGGCCTGCAGTTGAAGTGGGCATGTGCCACTGCTAAACTACAGATTTACATTTATATCTGCTATGTCCAAAGCTCATAAAAAAAAAATCATATTTAGCTCCCACGTGTGCCTGTGCACATTTTATATATTACAAAGTATTAAATATGAATCATTAAGGTACTTGTGCGTACTTCTGTTCAGTTTTTCATCCAAAGTGGTTGAAGCATTAAATCCTGGTCAGGAAAAAAGTCACAAAGCCAGACCTGAATATATTTTCACCAGCTCTAAACACAGTATTATCCTGGGTCAGAAGGTAATGAAGGCAGTTTTTTGTGTGAAATTTGTGCAAGATGGATTTTGTTTGTAAGAAATGTGCTTATATAATCGCATTGCAATCTGAACAAAAAAAGAGCTCTAACTGTTGAAATCTCTCACTGAAATAATGGTAAACCTGTGACTGTAATGTTACAGGCTGTATTGCTATAGATGCATCTGCTTGCTACAGTCATCTCATGCTGCAGAGGTCTGCCAGGTGAAACAGAAGAAGGCTAGTCTCACTATCAGCAGTCAACCTGATTAGCCTACTGAAATATATTATATTCTATCATTATATATACATGAGACTTGTGCACGTTATAACCTATGATTGCTATGTAGCGTCATGGTCTTTTGGGACCCACACTGAATTCAATGTTTGCATTCAACCTGAGGGCCTCTTTTTGTTTTCTTAACAGTGCTAACTCAACCGAGCCTGCTAACGGAGGCGGGTAACTATAGGGTAAAAGTGCTCTGAATGGCAGCTGGAATGCCCAATCAGGAGGAAATTCGTCGTTCAAACCAGCCAATGGGAGCAGTGGGGCGCTGCGCTGCTCCGCTGAGGGCCACCTAGGGGCGGTGCTTGACGCGCAGGAACCACCTCTGAAGGCCGCGAGGTTTGGTTGCACACAGGCTGCAGTTTCAGTTTGTTTTATTCACCATTTTGAGTAGCTGAGGGTAAAAAATAAGAATATTTGCGTTTGGAGGAGAAGTCGCTGCCGTATTTTTTATTTTCGCGCGCCAACTTCGCTCCCCTCGGTGTATTGCAGAGCGGGAATCTCTATTTCTATTTTTTTCCCCCTGTGCTTTTTCTTCTCCCCCCCTTTCTTACATCCTCAACCTCTACAGTAACGTTATTCCTGCAAAATGTCAAGACCAGTGAGGTAGGTGTGCTAAATCTGTCCTCTGCTCTCCGTAAATTAATAACGACGCCGTGCTGGCGCGCTTCGCAGATAACATGCACGCCTCGACCATGTTGTGTTTTATGAGCTGGGAATTTGTTTATTTCATGAAAAAATAATGGGAATGTGTGTGTATGTGCACCCTCATTTTTTCTAACATGGATCCCAGCGGTGTGGACTGTTCGCCATGTCTTGTGGAGATAACGCGCAGCCCGCCTCTGTGTCGTGTCTAACATGCTTTATAGACGGGTCCGCGGTGTCCATTGTTGGCTGCTATGTAGGCCACGCGGAAAATTAGTCGGTGTGATTTAACCAGCTACGTTTAACGGCTCACTTAAACCTGGCCTAATAATATTTCCCTCTCTGTCTGAGAATGAGAATATGGCTACCCATTCATCCAGGGGAGGCTGTAAAACGCTAACATCCCCCCTACACACACAAAAAGAGAGAGAGAGAGAAACGACCGGAGGAGGTGGTGAGGCGGTCGGCCTCGGGATTTGATCTCGTTGCCGCGCAGACTGGGCACGTCGGTGCTGTTAGTCGCCATTACACGGCATTTCACTGCATTTTAAACGTTTTTGTGCGTTTTCCACAACAACAGAAATTGAAATATCAGTGAAAGAAAATGTCGCTGGGGAGCCGAGCTGTATTTTTAATGCTGGCAGTAAATTAACTCCGCTGGCTGATGTCAGAGGAAGGCGGGGAATTACAAACAGTCACCACACCACACCCCCCCACGGCTGTTTTTTTTTTTATTTTTTTTTTTGCAATATCCCCACTGTGACTGTAACGCACGAGCTATCTCCAGACCTCCGTTAATTGAAATCAAAACGCCCTTTAACTTGATTTGAAGTCGTTTTTCTGTTATAAAACGCGAAGTTGATCGAAATCTCGCGGTGTTTCGGCTCCTGTAAAATGAACGTTTTACCGAGCTGTTTCTTTAAGTGAAGATGGTGTGTGCACTGTTGTCGTTAGCGACTGTCTGAAATGGGGTGTGAATAATATGTTCATACCCAAATGTGTATTAATATTATTAGTGCTGTTACACCATCACAAGCCCACCTGGTATGTAGGTCAGAGGCACAGCATGAGAAATGCTGAGTGTGGTGATGTGCTGGTGAAGGTTTGCTCATACAGCTTGCACCATCAGCTGCACACACTTACTTTGGTAACACCAAAATTATGGTCACACAGAAAATCATCAGCTTTTACTTTAATGCACAATATGTGTCAGTAAAGACTGATCTAATGTAATCTAATTTTATGCCCTTCACAGATTTTTTTTTACTCGTGCTAATTTTAGTTGACTACAGGTGGACTAAGTTTGCGATGGCGCTTGTGTAAGTCACCATGTTAGAAAGGAAACACGCCCACCAGCCTCCACTCACATGGAGTAAACGTGTGTTCTGTTTTGGGTGCCGCAAGGCAGCGTTCAGACACAGGGTAGTGCCGTGTTTGTGTGGAGGTTTATCTTTTAACCTGGCCGTTGTCACAACGCAGGATAACGAGTGATGTAATTATTTTAAAAAATCCTTCCACATTATTGTCATTATTAGGGATGCTTTGGTTTTACAAATCTCGTCCTGTGCCGAAACTGATTCCAGCACCTTCATTCTGGGCCTAAACTGAATACCAGTCTTGTTCTCTTTTGCAACAGATTACTGCACATGTTCACATGAGAATGTATGCATATGCTAGTGTGATCTTTCTACTATGACAATTTTCTTAAAATTACATTTTAAAGAATTGCAATATGTCAGATCTGACCAACACATGACCTGTATTGCAATGTCAGTTTCTGGTCTGACAGCAGTCACATGGATCCATTCCTGTGCACAGTTTTGGTGTCCTTTACCTGAACGAGTGCCGTGGCTTTCACTCAGTTACTTTACTTCAACAGTAACTTTCCACATTTGGTCACACTCTTTCAACATGTGTTTGGAGCAGCTTTTTGAAAGTTTTTACAGAATTCAGGCTGCTCTCTCCCAAGCTATAAAAAGAAAACAACACTATCCCTATTTCTACAACGCAGTTTATCTGTTAAAGCCCCGTAAATTACTGTCGTCTTGCTGTGGAATGTAATTATAAGAAATGATTTAATAGAATAATTAGCGCTGCAGTTTACAGCTTTCATAATTAACAAAGATATGCACATCACAAGTTAGCAGATGTCTCCATGTTTCAAAACAATGGCACATAATTCTCAGTTCTACAGAACAGGGGAAAGCAAACAAATGGTCACATGTGATAAACTGTAACTCGGAAATGTTTGATGTTTACATTTGATAAATTACTTGCAGACACAAAATGTGTGTGTGGACACGATGTACGTACTGTTTATCAGAATTACAGTAATGACGTAACTTAATTTTCTGTTATGTTTTCAAAAGCATGCATGAGTTGAGCAATCAGGACGTGGGATTCCCCAGGGCTTTTGAGGAGATACACAACTAAATATCAAAACCATGATGTGTGTCATGGTACAAATAATCAAAGAGACAGGACATAAGTCAACCAAAGCTGAAGCTGTTACTCATAATTTAACAGGAGGTGAATCTGCAATCTGATATTTGATTAATCATTTTATTTATTTGAGCAAAAACATTTTCAGCTTTTTTCCTGCTTCTTTGTCTTCCGTGATAATTTTTAGAAAACATTTGGATGAAACAAGACCTTTAAAGGTGCTACTTTGGCATCTTAAGAAAATACAATTGGCATGATTATAAAAATAGGATAGTTTTTTCATTATTTTGTGATATCATATATTGAATACGATACAGTATATTGAATCTGTTAGTTGATAATGAGCATTACTAATCAATAATAAAAAGGACCATTACTTGCCATATCAAACTTTAAGCCATTTTTTATGGTGAGGCTTTAATAGAATGATATGCTAACATGTAACGGAGTATAAAACCAGAGTGCTGTTACTAATCTGACAAACAGATCACAGAATGTGCTACATGCAGACATGTTGTAACTTAATCTGCAGTTACTCTGGCCCTTTCTCTTAACTACTTTCACCAGAGTCAGTGTTACACAACAGCAGCTGCTAATTTTCACTATTCATGAAATAGAAGACCAAAATAAAGACATTGCTTTTTTTGCGCATGTGTGTATGATAAAATGATTTATAAAAAAATTATTGTTTATTTATTGATACAGCCTTGTGAAAACACTTTTGGTGTTTTCCCTTTATCTGTTTCAGTTTTTGGTTGATGTGTCAAAAAGTGACAAATCACAACATCAATGCACACTACACACTAGACTTCCTAAAAAAATTGTCATGTAGTACCACTCAGTCCAAGAATGAGGTTAACTGTGCTGAATATCGATCCCCTACGTGGTGAATTGCATCGTCAGATTCGCACATCATCACCCACTAGAACTGAGCTGGTTAGGAAATAGTACGTTGCTCTCTCTCATATTGCTGATATGTGAGTGTCTGTGTGTGGAGAGCTTGGTGGACATGTGGCTGGCTGCTGTTGCACATATCTGAGGCTTTTATTGTGGCGAGTGTCAGGTTGTGGGTGGGTGTGTGTGCGTGTGCCTGCGCCCGTTGTTGTAACCTAAGCAGTTGTAAAAGTTTATGGCACCCCCACCACCCCCCGATCCCACCTCTTTGCAGCACCACACATGCCACACTGCTCCAGCATAGTATTTAACCTGGTTAGGGTCCACAGGTACACAGTTAGTTTTCATGCTTTTTGCAGATGAATCTGGGTTTTTCCCCTTATGTGTTACTCATTATGTTTTGTTTGTTGTGCGTGCAGGACTTAAAATTGTGTTTAAAGGTGTAGTTCATACTAACTTGCCTAAATATAGGAACTTTCAGCAACACACCTACTGGTGTATTACCTGAACTGCAGCTGAGGTTGCTGTCACCTGAGGCTTCCTTCGTACACTTTGCCAAATTAGTCAGAGAAACTGTAGAAGGTGCACCAGTGTCCAGTTTAGTGACTGTTTGTGGCTTCTCAATCAAAATAATACCACCAAGACATTCATGCTGACTTGTTGGTGCCTGTTAAATTGAGCTGGACACGACATACAATATCTTTGTTGCCTCTACTCCCCCACCATTCTGCACCCCGTGCCATGTCCAATATCGGGTGTGGGCAGTGAAGTAACTTAGTCCTTTTGTAAATTGAATCTAATGCAATGTGTACTTTCTTTTTTTCTTTTACAGGAACAGGAAAGTGGTGAACTACTCACAATTCAACGAGTCTGACGACGCAGGTAAGAGAGGTTTTAGGTGTGTTTCAGTGTGTGTGGTAGCAGTAGTGTGCAAGATTTATTACATGATATTCAAATGTGCAGTTTCTTCTGGAAAAATATATGGTTAATTGATAAAATAGGAACGTCTGCTGTTGGCTGATCTTAGAAATTAAATACCTGATGTGGTGCGAAAATCATTTGAAAAAAGTCCCAAATCTGATTGAGTAGCAGCATTGTCTAATAGATCAGACAATTGACTATTAAGTCCTTAAATTTCTTGTTTGATTTGTTTTTCACATATGTCTCATAGAGGACCTCAATATTACTGTTGAAAAGCAGACAGGACAAACAACATGTTAGCAGTAATACAAACATTGCATTTGATTAAAAGACTAAAGCCTTGCCCTTTCTCTGTAGATGAGGAGTATGGTGACGATAAGCCCAAGAAGGTGCACACAGCCCCTCGGGAGCCCAAGCACAAGCGCTCAAAGAACTCACAGGATGACAGGTGAGCTCCTCTGTGCAGATTCATACGACTGACGTTGTCTAAATGTTTGAGTTTTTAAATTAGTGAATTATATTGTCTTCTTGAATGCAAGACACATCGACATATGTTGCAGCAATATAAATCAATCCTGCACCATAGAAACAGACTTTGCATCAACATACAGATACAGAGAGGAGCAGGTTAGATCATGAGGATCCAGCAGGAACACAGCAACGTTGTATGAGCAGGAGAGAAATGAAACCCACCAGAGGCGCATGGGCACAGTCAGCACTAAGACACCGGGAGATAGCAGGGCAGGTGCAACAAAGAATAAGAGGCTTTGAGTAACCTATATGGGGTACAGAGATGGTACAGGTAACAGGTCAAATCCATGGTTTGGAGCGGAGACGTCCAGGTGTGCGACAGCAGGGATGGTGGGTGATCTGGAAGAGAGAAAAAAACTCAGCTGGAGGAGAATGTGAGGGAGGGAGGCAAGCTGCTTTTGATTCATCATGGGTGGAACTAGTGCTGCCTCTCTGAAATTGTCAAGGGATAGTGTGGCTGCCAGAAACCACTGTCACACAGGGAAGCATAATAACTATACATACCAGTATTTATAATTGATACACCTTCATAGTTCTGCACACTGACTTGATGCATTAGATGTGTTGTGCTTTGCTTTGGTTAAGCTAGCTCACCTACACTTAAAACATTTAGTATAACAATTATAGTGACCAGAGTGATCACAGTTATCAGTATTATCACAGTATTGTTATAAGATTCTGAAAATCTTCAGAAAGTACTGATACGCATCTGTGGTTATAATTATTATTATTAATCTTGTTATGTTGTTACTGTTTATATCAATTTTTATATTCTATCTCTCTCACACACACACACACACACACACCTGTAAAATATACTAGTATTTTGAGTTTTTTAGCACTGTACTGCATCTTTCAAGCACCAACAGTGTAAACTGACATGATGCCTGTATCTGTTGGAAATTAAATAATTTGAATTCCTATCACCCCTTTAAAAATGAAGCTGCCAGCTACAGAAAGCTAATAATTATCAAGGAGTTTTATGAATTTAATGTGACAGCTGTATTGACACTTGCCTACATGTCTATTTACAGTAAATAAGAATATACCAACTTGTGTGTATGTTGTGCTGACAGTAACACATATAAGGAGATGATAAAAGTTTTTGTGGTTGTTTTTTAAAGCCAAACAAATATTAACATAAACATGCACTAAAAGTTGTGTAACTAACTTAACCAAACTGCTGCCGCAGAGCGGGTCTCTCCACAGGCAGCAGGAATCTCACAGGTATAGCTACTATCAATGAACTAACAGGCTAATTAGCAAACGAGTCCATGTGAGAGCTGGTACCGCAGATTGTACTTAAAGGAGTCTGCAGCCATCACACGCAGTTAACTAAGGAGGGAGAGCAGGTCTGTAGTCCATGTGGGAGATTAAAATTATGAACGACAATACTAACCGCTTAGCTTATGGTTGCAGAGGCTGTTCAGCACTTAAACAGAGGGGACCGTGGTTTAGTGTAAGAAGAAACTATTGTCTTTCTCCCACCACAGCAAGCACGTTCATGGTGATCATGTGCTTTAACCAGCTTGTTGGCAGACATGCAGGTGAACAGATGGGTGCCAAATCTGAGAGAATTAATTCAGGGAACTTCATAGATATAAATGTTTTTGTTTTTTTGTTTTGTAAAAAAAAGCCTTAAAAAAGCCTGTCCTTAGTCTCCCTGGTTTTTCTTACTGTAGATGCTAAGACTCTGTTCTTTCCTGTTCTTTACTCCAGTGAGGACTCGGACGACAAGCTCTCTAAATCCAAAAATGATTCAGCAGGTAAGTCGCTCTGTTCTCTGATTTAGACAAGAGAGCTGGCAACAGCTAGAATTTGATTAGTGGAGACTGAACTCTGGAGAGCTGGCTCACTGACCTTTGTCTCGCTGCTGCAGATGATTTTGGCAGCGATGATGAAGACAATGAATTTGGAGAGGAAGAGGATGAAGACGGAGGAAGCGATTATGAAGAAAAAAAAGGGAAAAAGGGAAAGAAAGCCAAGGTGGAGAAACCAGGCAAGAGGGGGCTGAAGAGAAAACGAGCTGCAGGTAATGATCCAGTTCCTTCCTTCTACACACTGACCTGATTATGTTCAACTCGGAGGATGAAATCCACATTAAACTGAACTGAAGCAGCGTTGTTTTGTGGCAACTGTGTGGTTTAGCATTAGCTACCTGAAGCTCATGCTAATGGCAAACTTTAACAGTAGCGCAGCAGCTGCTTTTCTGAGATCTGAGACAGCAGTGAAGAGTATTGTTGAATCTCTTGTGCTAAGGATAAGATGGGGTATGTGTAGTATCTTATATACTGAAACCAGGCCACTGTGAGGAGACTGGTGAATCTATGTTTAGTTAATGTTACAGATTATTTACTGTACTCCAGTACATACAGCACAGGTAGTCTGATCTAGTGTTTATTCTCCAGTGAAGCAGCAAGTTGTGCAGTGTGTCTGTTGTACTTAGTACTTTGGATTTTGTCTGCACTATGGTTGAATACGAAGAGTGTGACAAGAGTCTGCGCTGTAATTTTAAATACAGTCACTGTTTAATTTATAATTCATATAACTTGGTGTTAATGTAATCTGCTTTTTAAATTCCTCATTTACTGATTATTGCTGTGCACATCAGTGGTTAAGCACATGTTTGATGTTTCTGATCAACAGGTGGCAGTAACACACCAAGTTATTCAGCAGTTAGTTGTGTGAGGAAGGCAACGCGCTCGAAATGTTTGTTAGAACATAAAGACGCACATGTAAAAACGCCCCCTCCTCCACATTTAGACAGTCTTGTAGCTGTGGGATCATTCAGAGGTTCCAGGATGTTTTGGCAGTGCAGACAGTGATGCAGTTGTGGTCCTGTTTTTTACGATCTAATATAACCACAAGTGTTTGTGCCATTAAAAATTATGTTAGCGCATTAAGTATGTAAGCTAAAACTAGAGTAATTTCAGCTGTGTGGCTGGGTAGACAAGTCCCAGACGTTCTCGGAGTTTATTCCGCTCACATCTTGAGCTGATTTTGGCTGATTGTGCCGTTTGCTTCCAATGTTTCCAGACACTGTGACAGGCAGCCGTGAGTGGAAGGTATGATGGAGCAGACTAATCAGTCAATCACTGTCATCTGCTGAGCTGAGTCTGATAGATCTTGACAGCATCTCATCTTTTGTAATATACTAACCCAGTGATGGACTAAACAATATCCTCATTAAATGTATGACTCAGCCCTTTTTCTCCTGAGGGGATGCAGACTTTATTTTTTAGCTGCTGGGTTTGGGTGATCACCATGGTATTTTCTCTGTATTTAGTGATTGATTCCAAATCACTAAAACAACACTGTCTATATTTCTGACTCATCAGTGTTGAAATTAAAATTAATATGTATATGCATCATGTCTGTGCCATCAGTAATTATTGTGGAACCAGCATCATGGAACTTGAAGTGTCCTGCACAGAATAAAATGACTTGCCTGAATTGCTTCACTGTGGATCTATGTCCCATTGCTAAAGGCTTTGTAATCCAATATACTGCTCTCGTTTGTTCCCTAGAATAAACTACATCCCCTAATTAACAGCATGACTGCTGCCAGTAGGAAAGTGCTGCCCTGTTGTCAATGAAAATTGTTCTCCATAGAAAACTTAGATCTATTTTTTAATCTGTATTTGGATATACAAATTATGTACTGTGAAGAAAAAATGATCCATAGATGGCTGCAGAGTTTCTTTTCTAAACCACACAGTTGCCACAAAACAAGAAGCTCAAACAGCAAAAAGCCTTTAGAATACAACAAACAGAAAATGTCTAAGAAATGTCAAAATCCATCACTCTGATGCAAAATTAAAAACATTAGTTGAATCCAGCTTCTTAATTGTGAGAATTTAGTGCTTTAATGTGATTTACCCTGGGATGTGTGTTTATGGATTGTGCTCCAAGTTATTCTTAGTCACTTTTTTTATCGGTTGTAAATAATTTCATGCACACTGTAAACACACAAAAAAGCAAATACAGTAGGTGTGTGTTCACCTAGTACACTGCACCTTTGCCACAATGGAAACTGCAGAAGAATAAGTTAAGTGTAGTTGCAGGAGCTGTTAGCCATCGGCATGAAACCTGTTAACATTCACTCATATTTAAGTTTAGCAACAGAGAATAAGCAGCAATGTGATGGTGCATTGCATTCCATACACCATACACTTAAAAACACAAATGAACTGTGTGAAGCTAAAGTGCAAGATTCCTTACTGAGAGAAACTGAACAAGACTCGATCTGATAGTCGTCAGCATAGTTTTCAATTGTTTTTAAGACGTGATGTGCAACATCTGAATAATGCTGTTGATGCTGCATATACAGTTCCATTGGTTTTGTATCAGAGTTAAGAGGAGCCTGCTGTATCTGGAGGCTGTAGAACCAAGCCTCCTTCTCTGGAGGTTGTAGGAAACTGCAGGTGCAGCATTCTTCTCTGTGACTCTGTCCTCTGGTTAAACAGCTCAGTGAGCATTGCCAAATGTGACATTTAACAGGCTGATTTGCATGATTAAAAAAAAGTTTCATTGACTGTGTAGCTATGCAGCTAGCTAGTTAGGCTAACAGCTAAACACCTTTGTGAGAACACGTGTCGGGAAATGTGTCAGAAGGTGAAGCTTGTTGATCTCACAGCTGCTGTCCGTGCCAGTAGATGCCTCTGTCAACTCAACAACAGTGACGGAGTTCCACTGTTCACTATTTTCAAGCTGGGGAAAAAAAAACCAACACATTTGTCATGTGATGAATCATTGGGCCTGTTTACATGCATACTAAAAATTCAATCATTATCTGATCTCTGGAGTTATCCCATTATTAAGTGATCATGTAAACAGCATAATCTGATAACGGCAGTTATCTGATTATGAGAAATCACACCTGGATTTCTCCCCAGTGCTCCGATGTGTTCGGGCATATGTACACGTTAATCTGATATATTTCAGTTTTTTTACATCAGTGCATGTGTAAAAAGAAAAAAACTGTAGAAAACGGAAGTGGCGTAGTCACATTGTATGCCGAAAAAAAACCCCAAACAGGGCAGATTCTTGCTGTATGAAAACCAACCGTCGTTTTCTCCTCATGGAGTATAAATGAAGGACAGCAGCAGCGTATTTGCATATTTTGCAGCCTATTAGCTCACAGATTAGACCGTAGGTGTTACCATGTTCTACAAGACAAGACCGGATGTTTTGAAAATAACAGGACGTTTGAGTCTTACGTCACTACGTATGAAAGAAATCCAATAATGGACTGAAACATGTAAACCAGGGTTTTTCAATTATCGCATTTCTGAAATATTTCTGATTACTCCCAGTTATCGGATTTTTGTGGTCATGTAAACGGGCCCACTGATGAACTTTGTGTGTCTTGTTGTGTAGATGACAGTGATGACGACAGGGAAGTGAGTCGAAAGCGCACAGTGCGTCAGGCGGCCTCAAAGGCTGTGTCCAAACAGAGGGAGATCCTGCTGGGTGACGGCGGCAGCGAGGATGAGGAGCATGAAGACCAGGAGGGATCCTACATGGACCGTATGTACAGCTGCACTGTAGCAGCAACATGTGCCCTCGCGAGCTACACACTAAACAAACGATTTACTCTGTATGTATGTAAACTGTATCCATGTCACCCCATTTCTGTTTGCAGCTGATGAGTCTGGCAGTGATGAAGACTTCATGGTGGAGGACGATGATGACAGCGACTACGGTCACTCTAAGAAGAGAAGCAGCAAGAAGGTGATTCGACGGGGGCGGCCGGAGAAGAAAGAGAAGAAAAGTCCAAAACCCAGACTAAAGGCCACAGGTGAGGCATCCAGTTATTGTGTAGCTACAGCATCAGACTTACTTTTTTTTTTTCTTCTTCTTACATTTCATAAGAAAATATTTGAATTTGCTTTTCTTCACCACATAATTATCAGACTCAGTGCTGACGAGCACCAAGGACGTGACTGTGCCCGGCTGTTGTTTGTCAAGAAACTGTTATTGTTAAGTCTTTCCAGATTAAACCAGTGAAAAGTGTGTTAATTAGTGAACTTCAGAGCAGCCGTTCGTATGATCAGTATTAACCAAGTGAATAGACTGAAAAGAAGGAATGTGACTGTGGACACAGTGTCACTGAGTTTTAAGATGTTCGAGTGAGTAAAGAAAACATCACACTGATCTTTTTTATTAGAGTAAAACTTTTCATTCACACTATTTATGCTATAAGTGAGTCACTAGTGATTGTTTCCTCCATCCCCAGTGACCCCCAGCCCATTGAAAGGAAAGGGGAAAGGGCGCCCCAGCACTAAGGCCCTGGAGAAGAGCTCACCCAAAGAGGAGGAGGAGGAGGAGGAGGAGCCCGAGAGCCCCCTGGAGGAGGAGGAGGAGGAGGAGGCAGAGAAGAAAGATGCCTCCCCTGCCCCCAAAACGACGAAGGAGGCTGCCGGAGGAGAGGAGGAGGAGGATGAAGAAGAGGAGGAGGACGGCTCAGAAGAGGAGGCACCGTCTGGAGAAGACTAGAAAATGGAACCTGTTTGAAGGCCATCTTCCATGTCTCTCTCTCTCTCTCTCTCTCTGTCTCTTCTCGCTGTTTTTGTTTTCTTTTGTTGCTCTGCATTTAGAGGTTTTTTTTCTTCTTCTCTCCTGGCGGCCTGGCTCAATGGTTTGTACTCGCCTTGCTTTTTCTTGTTTTGCCCCCCACCCCCAAAGAAAAACATGCAAGCATACAGCGTACGTAAGAAGCTTTTGTTTTTTGAAACGAGCCTCACCCACCCTCCCGTCTTCATCATTTCCTTTCTGCTTTTTAGTGTAAAAATTCAGATCTTTCCAAGAGCTCAGTGCTGAGTGTGAACAGACCACTTCACTTGTGTTTGTGTTTTTTTTCCTCCTTTTTGTTTTTCTCCCCCCAGCCCTTGGTATTTTCCGTCACTGGACATACCATGGTCTACTTTACTGATATTACTGGGAGTGTTGTTCTGACCTTGCCAGTGTCAGTAGCTAAAGCGCTGTATTTACAAAGCGACGTTAGGTCAACACGCGCGGGGGCTGATGCTTCAACCTTCTCTCTGGTACTTTGTGCTTTTAAAGCAGGAGCATGTTTTAACAGGGCAGAACTTTAAAATGGTTATTTTCCGTTAAAACAACCTCTTTTAATTTTATTTTTGAAGTTCACCCAGCTTCTTCAGACTATTGGTGCCGGGGGGGGGGGTCATTTTGAAAAGTATTCCACATGTAGCTGCTGATTCATAGCTCAGTGAACAGTGAAACGTGTCACTGGCAGAGGGGTGGGGTCACCGTCGAGTGTTTGCCACACGCCCGACTGCCACTATCACACTTTTCTAGCCAGCACATGTTTTTATGTGTTTGTTTCAATTTGTGTGCTTCTGGGGCTTTTCTTTCTTGGTTCCTCAGCTGCCTGTGTGAAAACGGTTTCTGTTGTGTGTTGGGCTTTCTAATGATGCACCATGCTACATGAAATAAGCGCCCACCCCCCTTTTTGCATGGCTACAGCATCCTCTCAACATTCAACCCCTTGTGCCAGGCACCCGTAAATCTTTTATTTTTAAGAAATGCAAAGAGAGATTTTTTTTTCTTTTCACAGTTAAAAAAATGAATGTGTTTTTTTTTCTCCTGTTGGTTCATTGTTCTAATTCTCTATTCAGATTTTTTTGTAATGTTTGTTTTTTAAGAAAAGAAATAAAATGTATCTTGATTTTAAAGAAAAAAGTCGACCCTATCCAATCTGTTCTGCCCGATGGTTGGACCAGCCATTCCTCCCTTATTTACTCCTGTCCTTTCATTCTCTCTTCTCTGCTTCTGCCCCCCAGTCCCATCTGCTTAATGGTTACTGTCCGTATCCATTGTTTCTTAGAGCTTTTCGTTTTCCCACATTAGCATCTCACGAGCAGACATATTTTTAAATTTAGAATTCTGTGTTACTGAGGCTCCAACAAACGATCGAAACAACAAAGCGAGCAGCTCAGTATATATTCGACATTCATTTGTCTGTTAATGCCTTAATTTTCAGTTGCGTTTCAGCAGTGGTTCTGATATCACTTGGAGGCCTGAGAATGTAATCTGTCCTCACGTTTTAGGTCTTTGCTACACGCGGCAAAATTAAGCTTAGAACAAATCAACAACTTGTACGATCAGCAGACCATCCAAAGCCATAAACGATCTCGAAACTAGTGACTCGGAGATCAGGTGCAGCACTTGTTAGATTGTCCTTTTTTGAGATTAGTAGTGTTTGATGTCAAAGGAAAAAAAAACTGCTATTGTGATCTTGGGAACAAAACCTCATTTATTAGATGTTCAGGAGGAATTCAGATTCATCCCAAGGCTGCAATAGACATGAGTCCTGGATGTAAACAGGACACACTTGAACCTAGTTGTTGGTTCAGAAGCACATTCAATTGTTTTACGACGTCCTTATTAGCAGGTTGTTGTGCTTTTCTACATTGAGGTCCTAAATTGGCACCTAGTCCGTAATGCCATTTTAAGACAATTGGATAGATGAGGGAAAAAAAAAAGATTGTTTATACTGATGAGAAGCTCTGACAGCTCTGTTTGCAGTAGGATCAGATACTGTTTGTAGTTCACAGCGCTGAGGGCTTGAATGAGGTTCCTGTCCATCATCCCACAGGAGGCACATGGCATAAGGCTATGAATTTCTCCAATTTCATCCATTCTGAGATTTCTTCTGTGATTGATTTTTTTTTTTTTTTTGGATGTTTCTTTTCTATCTACCTTCAGTTGTGCTGGCAATGTAAATGTAAGCCAAGATGTGATTCCTACAGGAGACCAAGTGAAGAAGCTTTTGTCAGCAGTGTGGAAAAGGAACGCAGAACTCTTGAATCTTTTTGCATGTTGTGGAAAAAGTGCAAAGCGATGATGATGATGCTGGTGATGGAAATATTGTGGTCTTACAAACAAAAAAAGTATTAATGACAATGTTGATAATGTTTTGGTTTCCCAGCTTCTAATAAAGGCAACCTACTTTTTATACGGATTTAACTACTTGTTTTGTGACGTTAAGCTCTGTGTGGTGTGCTGGGGGGAAAATGATGTGTCAGGTGTGTTGTGATCAGCAGTACTCTGTGTCTACCATTCAGTGGCGCTGTGTTTGTACATGTAAGCCCGAACATTTTGATTTCTAAACTTCTGCTCAGATCCTACCCAGATCCTTGTGCGCTCAGGTCAAGTCCCATCGGGGCCAGTTTGGGTATCAACCCTCTAGCTCCAAATGCCTTAGTAGAGAAATACAGAATTCAAATCTTATTTTATTGCCAAAACACAAGTAACAGTACAAAATATTGCACAGAACCTGTTATCCTATAGAAATGTTATACTATATGTTGCACCATCTAAGTTTAGCTGATAATTATTATGAACTTTAATTACTGTTTGAACACAAATTCCATTAACTTTATTCATCGTTTTCACAGAAGAAATTGTGAATTGTAAAACTTTTTTTTGGTTTTTGTGATTTAATTCAAAAAGTGAAACTAACCTAGTGAAATATTTCAAATCCTTTTTTTTTTCTTGTTTTAATTTCTATGATTATGGGTTAAAACTTGTGAAAATCCATTATCCAGTATCTCAATCAAAAAAAAAAAAGATTTACTATACAAAAATGTCCAACTTCTGAAAAGTATATACTTGCTTGGGGCCTCTTTAGCATGAATTACTGCATCAGTCCAGCGTGACATGGAGACCAGGTTGCTTTGCAGCCTTCACTCGTCTGTATTGTTGGGTCACGTGTTTCTCATCTTCCTCTTGACAATAATAATAATAGATTCTCTGTGGAAATGTCACACTGGACTTCAAGCAAGTTGGATTCTGTACCTCTCTTCTCTTCCTCCAGACACTGGGACATTTCCAAATAAAATGCAAAATGTAAGAAAAGATGAAAAGAGGATTCTGGACCACTGAGCAATGGTCCAATTCTTTTACTACATAACCCAGGTAAGACCCTTGTGACATCTCTGTTTCAGGAGTGGCTTGATACTAGGAATGGAACAGTTGTAGCTCGTTTCTTCAAGACGTCTGTGTGGGTTGACTCTTGATGCTCTGACACCAGCCTCACTCCACCCCTTGTGAACACCTCCCAAGTTCTTGAGTTGACTTTGCTTGACAATCTTAGTCTTAAGTCTCCGCTCATCCCAACTTTCCATGAATATACTGTGATACGGCACTCTGTGAAAAGTGATGAACTTCTGTGGCTTACCCTCCTCGTGAAGGGTGTCGTTGATTGTCTTCTGGATAACTATCAAGTCGGCAGTTTTCTCCATGATTGTGGTTGCGTGTACTGAACTAAACGGAGAGATACACTGTATTTATACTGTACAAATAGTAATCACTCAAACTTTAAATTAAATATTCTAATGTATTTCAACCTTCCATTGGAGGATGTCATTCATTCCAGTTTCCTCCTGTAGCATTCAACAGTTTATAACATTTTAAAATTTTATAGATATAGATGTATGCACACTCCTGCATCCTAATAATAATGCAAACACATGAAAACATTGTGTTTTCTCCTTCCTTATCAGTGACTGAGCCCGTTGTCATCTAGGTACATATTATGTCCAGCTGTTCTCTCTCTTCTCTGTTTGCCAGGTAATAATTAACCCCTTTCCAAAAAGAAATATGTGGAGTCTTAGTTTATGGTCTTTTGGCCTTTATTGTCTCAAAACAGGAAATTGTTTTTCACAAGGCACCTGAAAATAAATGTTATGCATGAACACAATTAAACACATAAAAAATGTGAATACTATGCACATGGGCACACTGCATAATTTGCTAGGCTGGCCGACAAACCAGAGATAATTTATGGTATCATTTTTAGTAAGTATTTTTAGTTTATTTCAGATTAAATTCATATTTTAACTGCATTTTAATGGTGGCAGATGTCAAATTAAAGCTGCACTAAAACTTTAATTTTTAATAACAATGAAACAACTATTTGGAATGTCAAACGGATCACTTGTATCGGTGAACCCACAAAAACCCACGTAAAAGCCAGATATTTATCACAATTTATTTTTTGGCATGGCTTTACATTTTTCCCATGCTGATCCCTGTCTAGCACATCATTTAAACCACCAGGTGAATTTCATGTTTTGGCTGATCGGTGGACCGTATATCTTGGTCTCTCTGCACTTTTTACTGCTGCTGTGTGAACACACACTTGTATTACACACACTTACGCTCACACATCGCCATGTGATATTTTAGGTCTCCGCTAGAACAGGCAAATGTCCGGAAACGAGCCAGCAATATGGTCATTACGCTTGGAACAACGAAGTGAGTAATTCGTTACCATCTGCTGTTCAGTCCCAGCACAGACAGTACTGTTTACAGCGCTGCTTTCCTTTCATTCATTCATTCACATATAAAAGCTTGTATTTGTTGCACATGGTTACTGTGATTGCCCCCAGATTCCCAACAGATGATTTTATTAACAGGATAATGCATTATGTGTTGAGTGGGACTTTTGTGTTCTAGGACTGCTACAACCCAGACAGCAAGGAGCAGAACTTTCACACTTGAATTGTGAGCTGTTCTCCATGATGTTCAGCTTCGGCAGTTTGTGCAGCATCTTCCTCTCCACGGCCACACCCAAGGGTTCCAGAGAAGCCTGTGTCAGTGGCGGCAACAGACTGGTAAAAGATCTCACTGCACTACCTCCATCTCTTCTCCTCTATTGATCTTCTTGAAGTCCACAACCATGTCCTTGGTCTTGGTCACATTACACTGCTGACACACCCCAGCACTGTGAAGCCATCTAAGACAGTATAGATGAACTCAGAACTCAGTGAGGTACTAAAGCTGAAGAGCGGTGAAAGGACGGTCACCTGTGGTGCTCCTGTGCTGCTGACCAACCAGTCAACCACACACACTGTCAGATTACTGAATACCTGTCAGGTGGTCATGGAGACAGTCTGCCTGTGTCTCCTGAAGCTTCTCTCTCAGCAGGACAGGCTGGGCTGTATTGAAGATACTAGGGAAATGAAAAACATGATTCTCACAGTACTGCTGAAAGAGCTCACTCCAACCTGCAGAGTGCAGAGGATGGTGGCAGTCATTAAGCCAACAGACTCTGTAGGCTACACCCCAGGGTAGATCCTCCACAAAAAGACGAACACCCCCAACCAGTATTTCTGTAAGTCACAAACATAACAATATTGTTTGTAGAAGTTGGTGGTAGGTGTTTGCCTTTTTGCAGGTGGGGGTGGAAGTAGAATCCCTCTGACCTCTGGTGACATTCAGAACAAAGTAGTTGCCACTACTTACTAAGACTTTGTAGTGACTACAACTTAATAACACATGGGAACCAGATAGTAGAATGGTAATGACTTCATAATTATATTCATGTTCCCACGTGTGACAGGATGTGGGTCATTTTACCACAGTGTTTGGTGGAAGTTGGATATTTCACACGTTAGATCCAAAAAACCTCAGGGATGGTCTGTGTTTGCTGGCTGAATATACAAATAGGACCTGACCTACTCTACACACGTTCACATTCTTTTAATTACATGAGTGTTATGTGACCAAATTGTTCAACATATACTCTAAAATGTGATTACATCATGCAGAGTCCACAGCCCTTTATAATAGATATTAGTATTATGCATCTTTATTAATACCATGATATTTTATATCAGCAATAAATACTATGATTTGTTTTTCAATAGCTTCCACATCTATGTCCTGCAGCGTCCACACTCCTCCATATTAGACATTAGTAAACCTGCATATTAAATCATTTTAAGACAAAATAATTTTTGTAGAGTATCCAATTTCAAACTAACGTCACCACAGTAAAATTGAAAAGCAGAAGTAAAACAGAAGTTAAACTAACAGATATCCTATATTTTAAATAAAAGAAGACAAATGACAATAAAAAAACACAAAATGACCAGCAGAATTTGTACTTTGTTCCCCACAGTAGTGAAAGAGTCAAATAAACAGCTACTGTTTGTCCTTGCAAAAGACTGCAGTGTTTGGACTGCACCTCTGCCCTGTGTCTCCAGGCTATGTGTCGTTCCTGTATCCACCCTTGTCAAACACATGTTGGAACAGAGGTTAAATTAACTATGATGTTTTGTAGAGTGGAACACATATTCAATAGAAACACCTCAAAGGTTAATCGGCTTATAAAGATTTGAAGCTGCCAAACTTACTATTCCATCCATTCATTATGCTAACTACAGGAGAGGCAGGGTACACCCTGAAATGATCACCAGTCTATCACAAGCTGAGATGTACAGACAAACAAACATTAACCCCTATGGGCAATTCTCTTGTCAACACACATGCTGCTTCTCCTTGACAAGTTTGGCCAGTAAAACTCTTTTCTCCTCTTCACAAATACTAAATACTAAATAAATATTTGAATGAAAACAGCAAACAAAATAGAGCACAGTGAAAGTTAAAAATGTAAGTTTTGTACAAAAATAACTGGATGCAATTATCGGGACAAGAGAAAAGAAATGTAAATGAGATTCTGTATATACAAGAAGTGGCAGCAACCATCAGTATAAAACACAACAAGCCATGCTGATACTGCAATGAATCAGGTGGACCTTCACCAAAGTGAAAAAGTTATCACCCCCAGAACTTCTTAGGTAGCCTGGGCCTGGACTTTGACAAGGCCACTCTAAAAGTTTAATTTTATTCAGCTTCTTCTTATGCTTGCGTTAAATGCCATTGCTGAATAACCCGGATGTGTTTGAGCTTCAACCCACAGACTGTTGACCTGACATTCTCTCTGGTCGAGAACAAAAATCATGTTTCCTCAATTGTATGAAGTGGCCCTGAAGCAGCAAAGCATCACCACAACATTACACTGCCACCTCCATGCTTGACTGTACGTATGATGTTTTTTATGTGGAATTTGTGTTTGGTTTACACCAGATGTAACAGGACCCCTGTCTCCAAACCTTTGACTCATCAGTTCATAGAACATTCTCCCAAAAGGTTTTAGAATCATCCATGTGTGTTGTGGCAGAATTCAGACCAACCTTAATGTTCTTCTGGGTTACGAGTGGTTTCAGATCACCACTCCTCCATGGATGCTATTTCCACCCAGTGTCTATAGGACAGTTGAGTCATTATAACTGACCTGCCTGCATTTCTTTGGATGTTTTCCATGAACATTTTGTGACTTCCTGGATGAGTTGTCACAGTGCTCCTGGACTAATTCTGAAAGGTTGCCCACATCTGGGAAGGTTAATAATTTTTCCAAGTCTTGTCTTTGTAGATAGTATCTCTCACTTTGTATCTGTGGAGTCCCAGAGCATTAAGCCCCTTCTACACTGTCCGTTCAAGGCGGATTTACTATGGCCAATGCACCATGCGTGTCAACTAAGTTTAAGTCCTAGTCATGAATGTGCAAAATTGGCAAAAGCATATCACAGTTCATTCACAAATAACGCTTTGAAAGCTATGCATATCCAACGTGCGTCATATGTCAGACTTCATGTTCAACGTCACGCCGCTCATACTGAGGAATTAGGGGGGGAAATACAGTACATTTTCTCACAGGACTAGTTGGCATTACATCACCTATTTCTTTTAAAGAATTTAAAAGAAATAGGTTTTCATTTCATTTAAAACTTGTATTTTGTGTTTGCTCAGGTTGCCTTAGTTTTATGTTCTGATGTTCAACCGATTAAAGTAATGTTTGGTATGTGGCCCAACAGCCAAAGATACATGGAGTGAACTGAAATGCTGTAAATGTAAGAAGAGAAAAGGTGAGCAGTGTACAAACCATTAGGGGTGACTGTGACTCAGTCGGTAGGGATGTTGTCTGCAACCCCAAGTTTGGTGGTTCGATTCCTGGTTTGACCGATTCCTGACCACATGTTGAAATGTCCCTGGACAAGACACTGAACGACAAACCCTTTGCACCTTAAGGGGGTAGCCTGTCCACAAAGAACTTCGCCAAGGGGATCAATAAAGTATCAATTATTATTAATAAAGATCAGTTTTGCAAAGCACAATAGGCTTTGTGAGTATGTGAAAAATAATACTTTTTATTATTTTAGATGTAGATATAACCTCGCCAACACAGCCCTCCAAAAACATGACTCACCCCAGGTGAGCTTGGCTTAGCGCCCTATCTTCCTACAGGAAGTATAGTTACCCTGCAGGTGATTGTGAAGAGGCTCAGGCGAGGGCACGCCACTCCTTGCTAACTATTTACATAAAATGTGTATTATTCCTGATTGCCTACTGCTATTGGCTGGAGGTGTGGCCCCTAAGTTCATGCCCAGCCAATCAGAATACTACCTAACAAATAATGTAAATTCTTTTATGCTGCATCTTTACATTTACCAGATGAAGATGTACAGTAAGTTACAGTATTGTGAGACTGTAGTAACTGTATGTATGGTTCTGTGAGTGGAGTCTGATTCTGAATGTGAGCGGAAGAACCAACTGACTGACTGACTACAATGGGATGTTCCAAAAAAGTAGGACTGTGTCTAAATTTCCTTCAAAGTAATAGTCATTTTTTCAAAAGTCGCTGGAAATAGTTAGCTTAGCTTTAGCACAGATATACTAGTATTTCCTTAGTTGAGTAGCAGAAACAAACAATGTTTATAGCTGTGCTTGTTTTAAAATGTATATAAAATAATTATGTAATAGTGTTTAAAGCGCATCTCAATGTCCTGCTTTGCTCGTAAGCTGATGTCCTAAGTTAGGCATGCACTCAGTGTAGCTGGGTAGGGTGGACTTCTTTGTCTGTGATATCTTGTTTTAATGTGTCACAATAGGAATTTCAAACCTCTCACTCTCATAATTTGAAATAACATAAACAGACCATGGAGCTAGAATTCAGTAATTTTACAGCACAGTAGGGCTCCAACTACCACCCTAATCTGTCCCAAAGCTAATTTTTCCACAATATCAGTTTATTAAAACAAAAAATACTCACTAATCAGTCCCCAGGTCGTTTTCTCTGTCAATACACCCACTGCTGCTCTTTGAAAAGTCTGGCCAGTAAAACGGTTTTCCCAACTTCAGAAACATTATTTGACATGTAAGTGTGTAAATGTTTGAACTTTTAAAAACGGGAGGTGATAATTGGAGAAAGAGAACAAAAAAAAAAAACATACCAGAAATTTGCAACCTTCAGAAAGTAGATAAATAGATAGATAGTATTCAACTGTAACTTTGTGGTATACGCAGGCAAATTAAGTAACTGTATGCACATATACATATCTATACCTTTTTCCTCTAGGCCCAACAACCATGATCAGACTAAGTGGATGGAGACTGAAATGAAAGAAATGTAAGAAGAGAAATTGTGAGTAGTTCCCAAACAAACTTTTAATAGTGTTTGTGCATAAAATAACTCAATTAAAAAAAAATTAACACTAGAAATATATCAAATGTTTAAACTGAGAAAATGTACTATATTTAAGAAAATAACAAGGTAATTTTGAAATTAATGGCAACAACTAAGAAAGTTGGGACAGGGCCATGTTTACCACGGTGTAGCATCCTCTCTTCTTTTAACAGTCTGTGGATGTCTGGGAACTGCGGAGACCAGTTGCTGGAGTTTTTTAAGAGGAATGTTGTCCCATTCTTGCCTGATATAGGATTCTAACTGCTCAACAGTCCTCTGTCTTCTTTGTCGTATTTAGTGTTTCAAGATGCACTAAATATTTTCACTTGGTGAAAGGTCTGGACTGCTGGCAGGCCAGTTCAGCACCTGGACTCTTCTACTACGAA
>JAUMHL010000025.1:496460-518905 GCA_032362345.1 Sandelia bainsii | reverse complement strand
CTGTAACTGTAATGAGGTCCACAACTGGTATCTGCTCCGGTGTCACGGCAAAATTAAGTCCTTTGGCTAAGACACTTACTTCAGATTGGTTAAGTGTTCTGTCTGACAGATTCTTAACCCATTTGTCTTGTGTATGTGTTGTGTTGTTGTTGTCCTTATTACTCCATGTAAGTTCAGCTGGTCTGTCTGGGTTGCTGAGCCTTGTTTGTAGAGTTTGGAATTTCCGTGTCTGTCTTTCTTTTCCCTTGGAGTGCTGTGAAAGTTGTGCTTTTTCCCCAAAACGCAGCACCTCCTCCAGGATGGTGTTCTCTCTGAAGAGAGAATTGTTACACCTCTAACTTTATTAGTAAAAATTGTAATGTCTTATGTGTTGTAATTTTATAATGACTAATAACTTGAAGGGCTAAGCAGGGTGTGATGGAGCATAGCCGAGTGTAGTTAATATGACCTATTCTGTTGGTGTTGCCATAGAGGCAACTCTTGTGTGGTCTTTAACTCAGAACCCAAAACCCAGTTTTTTGTGGATAAAAGCTCGTGTTATTAGAGGTAATTTGCCAATTTTAGCATTCAAACACACATAAACTGCTTTCTGTCTCTGCACTAAGCTCAGTCCAACTGCACCAATAACTTGTGACTTTTATCTGAGACTAAATCTTCTCATTTTTAGTTATTTTCACTATTTGCCAATCTTTCGTCCTTTTCTCCTTTAGGTTTTTTTCACCTCATCCAATCCAAGATCTTGTTTGCTCAGTGAAAGCGTCGACTCAGCGGCGCCCACAGTCTATTCCTGTGGTAACACAGACGAGGGGACATTATCTGAGGAGGAACTCTCGGATGGGTCGCCCCATGCATCGCTGCTTGTGGATGAAAATGAAGGAGATGAAGCAGAATGCACACCAGTCTCTCAAAGAGGGATGTGTTACGACATGGCTATACTGGACAGCGCCTACCTCATCTCACAGGTAAGGTTTGTCGTGATTGGAATATGAGTAAATTATTCAAATTACTGATTGTTGATCATTAATTGGAAAAATGGTACAAAATGTCATGACACATGATGCTGGAATACAAATTCCACCAGAAAAAAAAGTTATGCATTTATTGACTGATTTGTTGTTGTACACATTCACAGACTCACAGTCCCCTAGAGCCATGATTCAAGTTCACAACAGCAGCTCTTTTGCTGTTTAGAAACTGTTATATTTTACTCAGAGTAAAAGTTTGTGCTGGGAAGCATCGCACAAGTCATCAAATGCACACTCTTGGCTGCCAAAACAGCTTCAGCAGCTACCATCCGTGAACTCTAGCTCTGTAACTGTGTAGCCTGTTGTTTGCCTGAAGGTGTGTCAGAGACTGTGTCAGTCACCTCTGCCCGAATGCTCCTAAAAAAACACCATGTAAGTGACGGAGCACTGACATATCACAGCTGTGGGTATGTGTTTAAGCAGTTAGAATAAAACCTGCTAATGTCTGGTGCATCTTTGCGGTTCTGACCTTTAGCTCCAGCTGGCAGCAACATGGAAACTGTTACAAGCTGGGATGTAGAATATGAACCATTTTCTTCAGCCTCACCACTATATTCAAAATGTAGTGATGAGGCTTGAATAGAAAATTTGTTAGATAGTCTTTATATATATAAGTGCCAATGATCATATTATACCTGATACCCTAAAAGCTGCTTTTTTTAATGTACAGTGACACAAAATATGTGTTGACCGTGATTTTTTTTACAGCGTACTCATGCTTTCGGTGAAATCTGAAACAGTGTATTTAACGAAAAGACGCAGCTGTAGCAACCAAGAGCTACCGTGACACATATATAATGACCTGCTTCAAAAAAAATGTTTTTGTTAGTTTATCCAAATTGTCCTAAAATTGGGGGTCTATGAAGAAAAATGTTGTAATTCCTACATGGTTCATCCAAAATTTTTGACCAAAGACTGACGTTAAACCTGGCAGTCTACACTTTAAGCACATCTTTACTGGTTAATTTTAAATTCACTTTGGTGGCGTACAGAACCAAAATGATGAAAACTGCTTCACTGTCCAAATACAGTACATACAGAATGGAGCGAACAGTATTTGGAAATAAAGTTTGTGATTTTTAGCTTGATATGTTTTTAACATTAGATTGTAAATTGAAAAGTAGCAACTGGGCATCTGAAGATTATATAAACATATATTTACAAGCGATCCTGATCACCAGTTCAAAATACAATTATGTGTCTCCTGCAGGTGCTGCCTGCAGTGTGCCTCGGCTCAGTAGTGCAGCTGGCTAACAGTGTGAGGGCTTACATGGCCTCTGCCTGCTGCTTCAGTGTCCTGGCATTTCTCTGCTCCACGAGAGTCATCTACAGCCTCGCCGACCTCCAATGCTGATCCAGCGACAGCTGCCGAGGAAACACAGTAGTAGTAACCTCTGATGTGCTGCCGCTGGAGTGGTTGCTGTGCCATGAGAAGTGCATTCTGGGTGACAGAGATCTTGTGTGAGAGGAGTTACTGTCAGTACCTGTCAGGCATGCAGCACATAAACCAGCCCTTAAAGCACTGTGCTGTACAAACGAACCACATGTCAAATGAGTCATACACTGAAGGCCAGTAGTAACATGTGTATGAATGATGTGCTTTCATCACAGCCACAGCAGTTTCTTGTGGGTACAAGCAAACAGCATGCAGAATCTTTTTTGTAATTCTTGCACAGGGAGTGATGGAGAATAATAACCTGCTGTGTAGTGTTGCTAAGAAACCACGCTGGAATCGTGACGTGCTCTATTTGGCTTCTGTAGGATCAGTTACATCGAGGAAATGGTAACTAAGTGAAGCTAAAAATAAATAAATAAATATATAAAAGATGTCAGTTGTCAACAAAAAAAAACTACCTCAGCAGTCAGGTTTACTGGTTACACTGTGATTCCTACTATTGTTCTACATCTGCCACCAAATGATGTCCTTACCATCATAGGGACAACTTTACAATGTGTGTGTCACATTACATGAGTAGATTTGATGTGTTCATTCAGCTGCAGTTCCTCCACTACCTCACTTGAGTGGCTTCATTTCCTCCACTATTAAAGCTAATTTTAAACAAGTATTCAACATGCATCTGCTGCATCGCCAACATCAGTCTCCTTAAAGCCTTCTTCTTCCTCTTCTGTGTTCTTTTCTGGCACGTTGCCGCATACATGTCTACGTTACTACCACTGTTGATAAGTAGAATAGTGTGAAACCACAGACAGGACTGTGCATCCTGTTACCCACAATGCAAATGGAATCACACAAAGCAAAACAGCTCCGTACTGCTACTAGAGGTCAAAAACTCCACAGGGATCCTTTGAAGGAGGAAGTCTGGTTTTTATATGTACAAGTCAGAACTTAAAGATTTCAAAGGTATATGATTGATATGAGGAGTCTGTGGAATATGTTCAGTACATATCTGTAGTACGTGGGTGTAAAATAATAATAATTATGACATAAGGAGTGCCATAATAAAAGTTTGTTTCATTTTTATTTATTCAATCATTATCTCATCTCATATTGATGGGATGACTGGCTATTTGGATTCTGACTGTGGACTGTGGCTGTGCTCTGCTGAACCACCAGAGGGCGTCTTTGCACCACAACAAACAGACCAGCGCCAGCTGCAACATCAACCCCCCGAGATGATAAAGATATTTTATAAAGCACCTTTGTACGTTTCAAAGTTCGTGCTGAAACTGATTATGTAAATACCAGAGGTACACACGAAGATGTTGTTTGCTCAGGCACGTTATGCTAATGCCCCCAAATGAATGTGGCAATGATTTATTACTGTAAACATGTCTGATGTAGAAAGTGTACTAAGTAAAAAGATTTTCAGGGTGGAAACAGTTAGCCTGGGAGCCTCTGATCTTAAGATAGCACCTTTAGTATCAGATCACCCATATTTTAAGTGAGCAGAACTACAGCAACAGATAGTTTTATAGTGAATAAAACTGAATATTTGGTTGCAGATCCCTTGTTTGCAATAACTGCATCAAGCCTGTGACTCATTAACCTCACCAAAACTTGATTTCTCATTCGCTTTTCCAGGCTTTTACTGCAGCCTCCTGCAGTTGTTCGTTTTGGGGGGTTTCTCCCTTTAATTCGATGATTCTGGTGATTGACTTGGCCCGTATGAAACGTTTCTCACTTATCTAACTTTATCTTGTTTTGTCCTGTTGTATTTCTATTTTATCTTTAAAATATTTAATGTCTTATTTATTTGTTTGCATATATTTTTTATCTGTTTAATGTAAAGTTTTATGTGTAAAGCACCATTTGTCTGTCAATGTGCTATATAAATAAAGTGAATTGAATTGAATTAAATGTAGTTATCTCAGTTGGCATTATGTTTTCAATCATTGTCATCACTGTTCCTTCCAATTAGTTTTGATGCATTTCTTTGTAACATTTTTAATGTCAGATACAGTCTTCATAGGTAAAACCCAAGGCTAAAACCAAAAGTAGTTGCTTAGAGCTTTTTATTATTAACAGTCAGTCTTGCAGGACACATCTGTCAGTCACATATTCCAATACTTTATTCAAAACCTGAAAACTGAACTTTGGACTCATATCAGATGTTTGATCTTAAGCCTAAATGTCTTCGGTGCACAGCAAAAGCAAATACATTAGCCCTATTCTTTCTATATTTCTGGAGTGGATTTTACAGCAGAATAATATCATCTTTCAGATACAGAACATTTCTCTCTGCTTCATTCATTCAAAGACAATTGTATTTTAACCAACTAACGGTATTTTTTCTACAGTTTTACACTGACCATTGTGACTGTCGTAGTCTATGAATTACTTAAAACAGTCATCTTTTCAAATTGTAAATTAAAATGAGCCATGCACTTTGTGTTCTTCTTCTTCTGTCATAGCTACCCAATGACTCCAGCAGTGAAGATATCGCCTGCAGGATATATTTAATACATTAAGTTACACTTGCATCCCAGCTAGAAACCATTTACATTTAATAATCCTGCCAGAACCTACAAGTAAGACGTCTGAGAGTTTTCTCTAACTGGAAGACGCCTGGAGAAGATGACTATACCATCTGTGTCATCCAGGCCACACAGTGAAAACTTCATGCTCTTATTCTGACATCATTTGTCCCAACATCAAGTACCACGTCAAAGATTTTTTGAATCTGCTTTGGCCCTACGAGCCCTAGTCTAACCCTGCAGGGAATTAAAAAGGTGGTTGAAAGGATTATATTATACAGGGGCTACTTATATTATAGAGGTAATTAATAAAAATAATACATGCCATATTTTGCACTTTACTTTTAGAATTTCTTAGCCGTTTATAATACAATGAATGTTTTAAAACTTACTATAATGTTAAGCAAAAAGTTTAGAGATGTTTGACAGTTCAATCCCGGGCCAGCAGGTTTTTTGCCCTTCCCTCATCAACACCACTGCGCCAGTGGAGCTGCTCAGTCTGAATGTGTGTAGCTCTGTAGCTACGATCGGGGCCATCCTGAAAACAGGAGGAGGCCCCTCTCTGATAGTCCCCTGAATAAATAGGGAATAAATAACAAAGGAAATTGGCAAATGATGTTGTAAACCATTTATCACATTTGTTTGTTAGTTTTTAATGAGTGTTACCATTTTTTTCTGACTACATGTTCATCGTGTAGCTACCAGCACCTTTTATTCTGCATTAGCAATGTAACTTTACATATGTCTTCTCTTTAAATGTAACTGATTGAATTACATGTAACCAGTGACTCCCTAACACTGATCACTTCAATATAGTTTTACAATTTTCCAGTAATAATAATATGCATGAGGCAGATGAGAAAAATACTTAAATGTGTGTGTGACATTTGTTCAAGAATAAAGTTCATACAGGAGGCAACCTGACTGATATGTGCTATAAAACTACACAATCAGGCAAATCAGTCTGTAGTTAACTAGGTTATGGCAGCAATAGAGATTGTGGAGTCTGGTAGCAGCAGGGACAAAGTACCTGTGATTGCACTACTTTACCTGCGGGTTGTTGTGCGTCTTGCGCTTTTGTGATGTGTTATGTTTCGTGTGGCAAAAACACACCCTGGTGGAGTAAAATTAATTATATAGAATGTTTTGTAGTTGATGTGTTTACTCGATCAACACAGAAAATGCGAAGAAACGCACTATAGAATCTCATTGGGTCAGTGTATGGTGCATCATATTTGAATTTTGTTTTTTGAAACATGTTCTAGCCGTCATTGAACATCACAGACTACATCCATGGACTCAGTCAACAAGACGAACTCAGTGTCTCTGAGGTGTTTCATGAAGGTCTGATGTTGGTCTGATGTTACATCTTTGCCATTTTTATAAGGTTTACATTTGGATGATCCCAAAGGGGATCCCATTAGATAGATCTCTTCCCCTTTTCTTCATCTAACAACTGCAAGCTGAAGTGGAAAAGGATCTAGCTTCAGTCACATCATTAGTTGTTACAGTAATAGGTATTTCCATTATTTACCACCTCCTCCCCTGTGTACGCCATCAATACACCTTGTTGTGTCTTGTCAGTGTGATTCTTCCATCAACACATGGCAGTCAGAATTTATCGAGCGGCAGCCAATCGGAGCGTTCCATTTAGGGCGAGCCTCCGCGGGGCTCGGCCAATCGGGGACGCGGAACAAGACCCGTGCCTCCGAGTTGTGCAGCGACGCGGTCACGTGACGCTGGGAAAAGGAATGCCAACATGGACCCGTGGCAAGGACGGGATGTGAGTGTGTTACAGTAACACGACGAGGGGGGAGAAAAAATATCAAAAGGAGAAATATAGAAACCCATCGACGGCGCTTCATTTCTCCAACGAGTCTCCTCCGCACTACACACGGTAGGTCGAGCTGAATATCCGGGATTCTCCTGCGCGTTTCCTCCGGAGAGACGGAGGAGTATAAATAGATATTTTTTGACCCTGCCGAACTTGAGACTCGTGCATTCCTGTGCAGGCACAGTAGTGTTGTGGCGGATTACCATCTTACGACCGCTCCTCCTGTATAAATACAGTCCGAGCCCCGTTTAATAGCCGCTTTCACAGCGCGATTGTTTGCTCGGGCTGAGTTTTCCTCGACATATGGTTATGGGCGCGTCAGTGCGGGCCGTGTTTACCCAGCGCCTTGTTCCTGCACTGTAAAGTCTGAGGCCCTGCTGCAACATGTGCCTGACGCTCTGACAGCAACAACACTCTTCCTCTATATAAACACACGGGGTTTATCTCACCACTGTAAGCACTGTCTATATAGCTTGAAATGTGGGGTCTGGGGACCTGTTAGGGGTCCTTGAAGATTCCTGGGGGTACACCGGCTAATAAAAAATGTTTATGTTACATCTGATGAAAACTTTTTTACATACTAAAAATTGATATAATCAAATAATTATACAGTTTCTTACACGTTTGCTGCCACCCTAGTTTTATGTATGCACACTACTGGGGCCCGAAGTTGACCTTTTTAAAGAGGTATGATATCAAATGATGGGGGTCACGTGTTCTTCTAGGAAGACTAGATTAAAGGCAGAATTACAAATTGGCAAAATGAACAGTACCCCAGCACCTCAGCCCCCAGGGGACAGTAAAGTTGTAAAAGAGTGCGTACAACTACAGTACAACTGCTGCTTTATAAACTAAAGTTGGTGTAAGGGCCTTTTCTAATATTGCAAGACTCTGGAAGGAACGAGCTATTGATATTCGCTGACTTCATTCTATCTCTGAGTATCTCTTTTTAAGATTGTGTATGAGTTATATGTTATTTTAGTTTTCTCTTTTAGCTGATTACATGTGTTTACTGACTCAATACAGATTTTATTGTTTTCTTTAATATAACTTAATTTGATGGTCAAGTTTATTTATGTGTTTTAATTGATTGTGTTAACTGTTTTATTGGCTCAATCTGTTAAGTGACTTCAGATCTTTTGAAAGGTGCTCTATTGATGAAAATGTATTATTATAATAATAATAATTATTATTATTATTAGTAGTAGTAGTAGTAGTAAAGTTGCAGCAACATTAAATTTAAGAAACTTCATTTAATTTATATTGTGCAAACATGAAACATATTTCCAGGTAACGTCCAGATGACCACAAACTAACACATATTACATATTATTTCAGTATAGTTGAAGTTCTTGGATTGTTGAAACAGACTAAAAAGGGAACGTGGAGGTGTCAGCATACATGTGTGTGCTTTTGTAAAGGCCGAGCAGTACATTTCTCCCCAAACAGGTTAATCTGGCCATGGGTTAATTGGTCATAAATCCAAGGATTGGTGGTTTGAGCTCTTGCTGTCTTGTCGACATTTCTAAATGTTCTTGAACAAGACAGTCCAAATGTGTGTAATGTAAAAGAATTACTTACTTAATTGAACAATAGCTCACTGTTACTGTTCATCATGTGAACCATCGCAGTGTGATGATGGTATGAACGTATTGTGCTGTTTCTTTGTTTATTTAAAAAAATTGATCGTTCCGATTGTATAATAGTTATAGACTAAGAAATGTGTGACATGTCTGTTTTGGTTTATTCATTTGCTATATTAGAATCTATGAGTCATTATTGCTAAATCTGCCTATTAATATTGTGTGTAACCATATCACTCGGCCCTAGAATATGGGCTAAAAAAGAAAGGCATTGAACTTTATCATTGAAAAGTGCAAACATTTTGTTAATCTTCTGACAAACATTTAATGGCAAGTTAAAGCTATACAGCATGCAACTCTGCTCCGCCCAGTCCTCCCTCTCCCTGCTCTGCTACAACTCCGCTTTGCTCTTTGCATGCTGCCACGCTCTGCATAGCCTTTCACATGGTTGTCATTGTGACGTTACAATGAATAAGGAGCTGCAAAACTTACTAATCGAGCAGAAATCATTAGAAGTCCTCTGATTGGTTAGAAAAGCGAGCCTCACTTAAAAACCTTTAGAAGAGAACACCTGTGTACTGCTGCCAGGTTGTTCACTCTCTTTCGGTCACAGGAAGCTTCAAATGCGCCTCTTCACTTTAAGATATGTGAAAGACAGTATTTCTACTCAAAATTTTAAGTAGCATTTAGAGGTCCTGCTTCCTTTAAGCAGGAAAAAAGGCAAAAAAAATAATCTCTAAGAATTTAGCAATCCAGTTGCATATGTGGGATAAACTGATTTCATATACGGTATATGTTGGTGGCTACTTATTTTTCAATGTAGGCAGGTCATAAACATTTACGTTCTACTTTTCATTTGCAGGTTTTTGTGATTCCTCTTCTGGATAGAGTGTCCTCAACATCCTCTCTTCAGTGTTTGGCGTGGATCAATGGTGTCACTCAGCAGCAGAACGCTGAGTTTGGAGAATGACCTGTTCAGGGACAGCAGCGGTCTGTTCTCCATCGGCCTGGGAGACGGTGTCTGCAGCGAGGGGGTCAGTTCCGCCTCCTGCGACAGCCCAGAGTCCGGAGAGCCAGGAGCTCCGCACAGCTCCAGCCTCGAAGAGGACGAAGATGAGGAGGAGGAGGAAGAAGATGACGATGACGAGGCCCGTCTGCAGATTTTTCTAGGAGCAGCAGGAGAAGAGGAACCTGTGAGTCAGGAGCCTACGCTGCCGGAATTCCATTTTCATCCCTCTTCCCCATTCTCCCCAACCCTTGAGGACATAGAGGAGTTTTTGAGAGAAAAGATGGACGTGGTCAAAGAGGAACTACTGGCCCCAAAAGAGGAGTTATCCCCTCTGCCGTGCAGCTCTTCTGACTCTCCGCCCTGCACTGTGCCCACGGCCTCCTCTTCACAGACTTGCAGTGACCCAGGGACTGCTGCCTCCCATTGTACTTCCAGCACAGATATCCTTCAGCAGGAGCAAAACAGCCCCAGCCCAGCTGACCATTCCCCATCTGCCCAAGTAAGCCCCTCACCATCCACCTTAAGCCCCCCGATGGTCCTGGGCACTCCTCTGGTTCTCCAGCTCCAGACCCTCCCTATGGCCCAGCCTCAGGCCCCAGCAGGCTCTCCCCCTGGGTCCCAAAATGGCATTTGGCTCACTCATCTGGTCATGGGGCTCCAGGGTGCTACGGGACAGAATCTCACCTTGCTGGCCCACCAGCTACCGTCCACCACCACCTTGCTAGCACTAAACAGTGGCGAGACCAAGTCAGCAGACCAGAAGTATGTGAAGATCGCCCCGCTGCCCATCACAATGAGGACTCTAGAGATTACAGGTGTGACAGGGGTCGCGGCCCAGGGCAGCGGTCTGTTGAAGGCCATCGGACCCCGCGTGACAAGAGTGCCACCGACAGAGAGGGTACATAAGTGCTCCCACCCAGGCTGTGGAAAGATGTACACCAAAAGCAGCCATCTGAAAGCTCACTTTCGCCGGCATACGGGAGAGAAACCCTACACGTGCAGCTGGCCTGAGTGTGGCTGGAGGTATGCGCCAGTTTAACAGTAAATTCTAAGTTTAAGATCAAGATTACAGGCATACACCAAGTTTTTGAGAGATTTTCCTACTGGTTGATGTAAGGGGGGTGAGAAATGTTATTTCAGGTCATATTGACTGTGTTGTTTTCATTGAAAACAGTTTTTTTTCACCCTGTGGTCTGAACATTTCTGTACCAACCAAGTAATAAGACCATAAAAAACAAAAGTGAAACTGAATGTAGTGTTTCCCCGTAGGATTTTATTCAGCTGTTTTGTATGTATCCATGCTCTTGCAGTGGCAGAGCTCCAACCACGTTGGTTCCTTGATTGCTTAGAAACAACCTTAGAATCAAATAATTATACACAGGGTTCTTCATGTTCACCTTGTTGTGTGTGTGTGTGTGTGTGTTCATTTGCTGGGAGCTTTTGACTCTCAAAGACGTAATGATAAATCTCTGCTCTCTCCTGACCTGCTGATTCAGCCACTTTCTCTCTCTCCTGACCTTGTTACATTACATTTCCTTCGATTTCATAATGGTCTTTTACGTGATGACAAGTTGGATCAGCTCTTTACCCAGTTAGTGTTTTTGCGATGCTAACGCGTTCATGAATTGTAGGGGGTCATGGTTAATGAGCTGTAAGTGAAAGGAATGGTGGATTCATTTAGGTGCTGAAAAAACTCAGTGTTCTGACAGAATCATGGATTATATATTTAATAAGGTGCTGACTTGGTCCCCAAACAGTATTCCTTTAATAGGCGTAGAACTCCAAATTAAGTAGCAGACTTAGCTCATTCAGGGGATGTGGACAGTTTGCTGCTTGAGTTCTTATCACTTAAAGGATAAAGTTAGTGGGATTATCTGGAAAAACAAACTTGGTGCATCCTTTGAAGTCCCTCTGCAGCTGTGTTCTTCACCACCCCGTCTGCTCTTGTGTCCCTAGGTTCTCCCGTTCTGACGAACTATCTCGTCACCGCCGCTCTCACTCCGGCATCAAGCCGTACGAGTGCTCCCTGTGTGAGAAAAAGTTTGCCCGCAGCGACCACTTATCCAAACACACGAAGGTCCACCGAAGCTCCAGGCCCAGCAGGATTATCAGAGCCACCGTGTGACAGCACTTAAGCTGGCCTAAACCCTGCCCTGCAACCAGCCGCCCTTCCTGCCTGGCCTAGCTCGTTACTTTGACTTGGCGGGGCACGGGGAGCCTGAGTCTCCCTCCCTCAGGATTTTTGGTGCTTCACAAGCAGAACTTTCAGAAGAATCGTGAGAGCCGGCTGCTGTTTCACCCTCATCATTTCCTTCCTTTCTCTCCTCCCTGCTTTCACTGTTCCCTCTGAACGGCTCGTCTCATACCGTGCTAACAGTCAACCTCAGGAAAAGACTAAGCGGAAAGTTTCCTGGCCTTCACACACACACACACATACAGACAAACAAAACAAAACACAAAACAGGAGACAGTCTTACAAAGAGGCACTTATTGAAACCACTGCTTCCTCCTGTTACAGTGCTGCTACCATAATAATGGGAGCATCTTAGCATTTTCCCCTCTTCCTCAAAGCTAAACAAGAGGGTCCACACAGATTAAGCTTCCCAACGTCTTTGTATCGTGTTGTTAAAGTGAAAATTTGCTCTTTAGTCATGTCATGTGTTCTGATCTTGCGAGAAACAAGATTCTCGTGGTGGTGCACCGTGACAGCCGTCTCTGTGACATGAAATTCCAATTAAATTATTCCCAGTTTCAGAGTTACAGTTCCCTCTGAATGAACACTATGAATCCTAATGTGAAGAGTAAATGCTGAGACATCGATTCAGTCGTATTAAACATGTGGCTTTCCCTCACAATTCAGCCGAGCTAAAAAAAAAAAAAATTCCCTAAACTTCCACACCTGGCCTTTATTGCATTTGTCCAATCACAGTCCTCCCTTTACTTGCTTACTCGTATGCCTTTTCTCAGTTCTACAACACCCTAAATCTGTATCGATTGCTTTTGTCCATCTCACAAAACCTCACTTGATCCTATTATTGTACTGTTATCATATGACTGCTCTTATTCAACTGTGATTCTGAAATGGGGGTTGCCAAACCAGAAATCCCTGTTCTGGCCCTGTAAGAGCATGAAAACAACACCTCTTGGTGCGTGACAGTTTATAAGCTCTTTGTTCTCTGAAATTCTCTTAAAAAAAAAAAAAAATGTTGCCGACTCATGTGGCCTAGAAACTACTCGGCCTGTATGTTATACCTTGGCTCAATGGTGCAAAAGTGACATGAGACACTGCTCTGTAGTATTTACAGTAGTTACAATACTGTAAGCACTTGTTTCTGTTGATTTATAGCAGCAAGAAAAGCTAATAGTTAAAACGGCTGGAAAGGCAGCTAACATCTATTCAATCATATATATTAGCATACTCAATATAATGTGTACTAAACATTAAGGACAAAGATAATGTGTTCAGCTCGTAGCCTTTATAGAGATGGATTTTTTTTTATTATCCAAGGATTTTCAGTCAGTGCATTAAGCTATGTCGTGTTTCTGGAGAGCTTTCTGGTCTCTTCTGTGGGTTTGATTGTAGCATGATCAATCTGTGGAATGTCAGAATAATTATGGTCGGGGATATTAGAGTCCCACTCTACCCCCCCACCCCCATGGCAGACCATTTTAAGCTGAGTCTGCTGGTCTCAAGTGCACTTGTGTAAGTGGAAAGTGAGAAACAGTCGTGCTCTTATGGCAGTTCCATAAAATGTATCGGAACCATAAAATGCCAAAAAAAAACATTTCTATACTGCACTGCACCGTGCAGTCATTATCGCCTGTTATCATTTGATCTTCAATCTCAACATTCGGGCGCTTGTTAACCTACCAGTGCTTCACTCGAAGAGACTATAAGAGAAAGCTTCACATAACTGGATTGTCTCTGTAGAAGCAGCAGACACTCAACTACTTCAAAGCGTAGGCTACTGGCAAACAGAACTTAACTCAAGCTGCATTGGTGCTTCGTGGATAAACTCAAAAAGTAGAGCACCTCTGCATGTAGCAGTGCACAATCACTTACACATCAGTCATCCTCGTACCTTTGTCTTATTAGCATCTTAGATACACCGGGTTTCATTTGTGGAAACCATGCTTAGTAATACAGAAACCTGTTTAAAAGCAGACAGACGGACAGACATGTTTATCTGTCTGAACCAGTCCTGTCTTTGTGTCTGAGCCTCCCCAGGCTGCTTCTACTGACCTACATAAAGACCTGTATCCTTTAATAATCATCCAATTCTCTCTCTCTCTCTCTCTCTTGTTTCTCTTTCAGTCCCGTCTGTGTATGTGGTGAAACACAGGCTGATTTTTTTTTTTCTTTTTTTTTTGGAATACCAGAAATGCTATTTTCCTATTTGCAACAAATAAATAAACAGCAAAAAAATGACAATGCTAAATCCTTTGCTTTGTTGTTATTTGAGGGATGTTTAATTGAAAAGTAGTGCAGACACAGAGTAGCGTCTGTACAAGTCAGAAATGCGACAATAATAGAAATAATGTGAAAAAAACCTCACGATACACCAGTATTGTTTGGATTGATGTGCTGTAGTTTAGACATCTTCCAGAATATACTACTTGCATATAGCCAAGTAGAGTACTTAAAGCTGTGCTCATCATTATTTTTACGAATACATCAAACCAATAAGAGCCCGTTTAAACTTGCTTTTAAAATGCATAGTGGACGTCGCTAGATACAAGTGTAAATAACCACCTTGTGATCCGATCACTCAAACCACTTGCTAGGGTGGTCTGGGAGCACATATGTTTTGTAACGTAAAGTGTATGTTCAGGCATCCTGACGCATCCTGCACAAGAATGTTGCAGGAAAATACATTGTCAGTGCAGGACGTTGTGGTTGTTTTGGTGAGAACAGATTATGCGTCGACCCACCCTCAGACCAGCTGCACATAGACGGTGTTCTGCTGATTTATCCTACCCATGGAAATGTCCTACCTTTGTGTACTGCGCATGCCTTCGACAGTTAGGGTTAGGGTCAGGGTAACGGGTTAAGGAGTTAAATTATCTATTATAATCTACAGAAATGTGCTTCCCTTGCATTTTATAAAGGTAGGACAATCTGATAACATAAATCAGATTATCGAGACGTGCTATGGTAGGAAATCTCGACAAGGTGCGATGGGCAGATTGGCAGAAAAACGGCGGTCTAGGTGTGGCCAGTCCTCGAATATGTTGATTGTATGTTTTATGTTAGCACAAGTGACGCAGAATTAACTAAATCTGAAGCGCACAAGTCACGTGATGGACACCTTTGATCCAGATATATAGACAGGTGTGAAGGATGTTGCGTTTCAGTTATCTTGTGTTCCCATCGTCCAAGACGCATTTTTACATCAACACTCTACTGTGCCTTTTAGCCTCAAGAGTCACATACAGTATTTCCCTTGGACAGATGTTGTTGTTAATGAGCTTGGAAGAGAGAGAAGAATAGACTTTATGCAAAGATAAATAAAGGATTCTAAATTAAGGCTGATTTTCTTTACTAATGTTCCCCCACAACAGCTTTATAATAATGTCCGCATCCAGCTTGTTTCACTGCCCTCAACATCAATTATCTATTGACACATCCAGCCACAGTAGCAATATTAGCATTTATTTTATGTTTTTGTTAACATGACTTTAATTATTCTCCTTTCAGTTTGATTTTGGTATTTACCACCTGTTGAGAACTTTGACTGCTTTACAAATTTTGTTTGCTAAGTTGCAGCAGCCAAAACTTTAGAGCCATTTGTTCATATAGAAATACTGTTTATTACAGGTTTAACATTTAAAGTAATTACATCCATTGTTATGCCTTGACCACTTTGGTACTTACACATGCGGGATGTAAGGGTGTACTATTTCTAATGCATCAAACTACACAGATCAGCCAGAAACAAACCACTGACAGGTGAAGTGACATTGATTCAGAATGGCATCTGTCAATGGGTGGGACATATTTTTAGGCACCAAGTGAGCAGTCAGTTTTCTGCGTAATTCTAGCGTAGTCGTCATTACATCTGAAGTTACCAGCCTCTCTGCTACTTTACCCAGAGACTATTTCATAGACTCTGAATTTCCCGCAGCGTACGACAGGGGGGATCACAGCACAGAGTGGGTGGCAGAACAACCACATCAAGGCCACTGCAGTGAGTGTCTAGATAAAAATGTTCTGCAGACGGCTTTCAGTCCTGTCATCACTTTCCATTGCTGATCAGACTGCTGCAGTGTGATGCAAAATACTCAAGAAAGCAAAGGAAGCTGCAGCTCTGTCTCCATGCATATCAGGTTGGAATGTGTGGTTTTCCAGTTGTGTTTGGCAGGGAGCGAGCACCCAGTGGGAAACTGGGACCGTCTTCAAAGCAGAAATCCTTGTTGCCTCCTTTCCTGCTCTACTCTTTCACACGGTCGCTAATCTGGGACTTTCTCTGCATTCAGAGAAAGCTGCTCATCTGATTCTCGTTGTGCTGTTTTGATTTGTGAGCTGTAGCTGAGGCAGACGTCGCGAAGAGAAGAAAATGGGCGGAACAGGAGGGCCGGGCGAAGAAGGGAGTTTCCTCTTAGAAATGAAACGTGTCCGCAGGCTGTACTGTAATAAGAGTAGCAGACAACTGTTGTGAGCAGAGGTTACTGTAGGACAGAGTCTTTAAAGAGGAACAATGCTGCCTTTAAAAAGCTATAGACAAGTGTAACATCTTCCTCCTAAAGCTGAACACCAGACAATGTTATCAACAAGTTAATGGATAGTTTGATGCTATTACTTTGATGGATTTGATACTTTAAGGATTTGTAAAATGTTTTGTCTCCCCCTTTTCTTCTTCCCTCTGGCCTGGTTGGAAACTGAATTCATCCACTTTCTGCCCTCGCTCTCCTTACTCCGCTACACTGTGCTACACTTTGCTACACTCTGCTACGCTCCGTCACGCTCCGCCAAGCGCTTCAGGTAGTCGTTATATAACTACAATACATAAGAATGTTCCAAAAACGTACTAATCTAGCAGAAAAAAATGACATAATTTATTTGTGACCAATCAGTAAAGGTACTTTGTCTGATTGGTTAGAAGGGCGAGCCTCACCAAAAAAAACATGGAGAAGTGAATATTACTGCACAGTGCTGTTCACTGAGTCTAGATTTCCGTGTTTTTACATTTTCAACTTGTAAATTCACTGTTTCTATTTCAATTAATTTTTTAATAACATAATACTTTTGTCTACAAAGCATCAGGAAATTGAGAAAAAATCCTTTTACAATTTCCTATTGAATGTGATATTAAAATGTAGGTGAAAACATTCACAGTTACATACTGACAAAGAGAACATGACATTTTCACATGAGAATATTCATCAAATGTTAGCTAAGAAATAGCAGAAATGACTATTTGAGTGTCAAAACAGTTGCCATTAAATTTTCCGTTGGCTGAGTAATCTATTAATTGACTAGTCATTGAACAAGTTGTCAACAAGATGTGTGAATAGTTAACTTCATTAGGTGATAGTAATGTCAGAGTTGTTTGTAGCTTATTCTTCTGCCACTAAGTGGTCTAAAGAAGAAAAAAAATTCATGCAAACAAAACATAACATTGTGAATATCGTAATGCACATATAACATGACAATGCTGGTTATTCTTCTTAAATAATGTGCTGTAGCTAAGTAGTGTTGGATTCCACAGTAAATCTACTGTAGATAAAATAACTCACAATAAACTCGGAGAACACGTCCATCTTCACACTGTGACGAGTCACTCAACCAGCAAGTCAATCCAGCACAACCACTGCAAAAAGAATCACACTCTGGTCTTTAATACTGAATATTGAATAGTGCTAATGTTTATTGGCTGAGTGTCAAAATCATATCAGGACTAATACTGTGTTCTGACTGGCTATTCGGATCGAGCGCCGCTAGACTTTGCAGCTGCTCACTTGTATTTTTGCTAATAGTGAGATGATGGAACATACTATATACCTGCAAAATTAACATCTGAACTGTATGAATCCAGTATTTTTCAAAGTATGCTCTGCATGATGTAAGGTGTGATTAAGCAGAGTTCAGCTGTGTGTTTGCTCTATGTTCACACTAGATAAGAACATCAATGTGTACAGTAAATTTAGATTAAAATTTGCTGAGATCTGGTTGATGGCAGGGTGAGAATGCTGTGAGATGCTGCCACTTGGTGGTTAATCTGAAAACACAGTAGTTAATGACAGTCTGCCTTAACAGAAAAATGTTACAATTAAGTTCATCACCTTGTTAACTGCAACCTCTTTTTGTCATATTTATGAAGACGTCTCTGTGTAATAAATTCAATATTCCAAACTGGGAAGGAAAAAACTAAGAAAAAGAATTTATAATTTCCCTGATCCCTGCTTTGAACTAGGTTTCAGTATCATGTTCCATTAAACAATTAACGTTTTTGCATTGGCAAATACCCATATGCTCAAAGACAGTAAGGAAACAACATCCACTGCACACACATAAAGCACAAACACACACTGGATCCAGTGAGAGGCTCAGAAATGCAAAGGGGACCCTTCAAACTACCCCAAGCTTTAAAGATTAAAAGAATTTTGAAAGAGGTTCAGTTTTGTTGGGAGTGAGTGAAATGATTTCAATATGAGAAAAAAGAGGTAATACTACAAAGAATAAAAGTAATCAACAAAAGTCATCAATCATCATTTTATGACAAAAATATCAGAACGTTAACATAAGGGAGGTAAAGTGGAAACATCAGAAGTGGTTTCCCACCTGCGTTAATATGAGGAATGTGGAACATCTTGTGAATTCAGAAATAACGAAATACTTCATCTTCAGGCACATCGCTACCAGATTATCATAAGCATCAGGGCTTTGAAAGATTGTGCATGTAACTGCAAGAAAGAACCACACAGGCTTGAAAGGAATTGCCTCTGTTGTGGAGATGCTCTTGAATGAACGTAACCTCCACTAGCATAAAATTACTGCTGGTGTTCACTTGACATTTAACATAAGTTAACTTGTGCTATGTGCAGTGTGGTGTGTATTCTATTGTATTTTCTATATCTATAGCGTAGGCCTAATGGTTTTATGAAAACTGTATATTTTCATTACACTGTAAATTTTAAAGAGCCATAGTGCAGGCTCTACTATCAGAATAAGAATATCTTTATTGTCATTTACTTTATTGGAACATTGTAAGTACAACGAAATTAGGTGCAGTCCCTGCTGTGTCAAAGGAATGTAAAAAATATAAACACATAATTACAAAAGGATAGGATAAGAAATGAGGTAGAACACACAGTCATTCAACATAAAACCTTATTGCACATGAGACACTATTGCACGTGATGGCATGTATTGCACTGTAATCGTCAAGTTGCACCGGAGGTGATTAGGTGGCGTTCAATGACCTAATAGCAACAACATAAGTTAGCAATTACATAGGTTTAATCCTCTGTATTGTGAACTATCTTAAATTAAATTTAAGGAACTCTCCCTATCAAATGAAGTGTAAAGCTAGAACCAAGAAGAACATTCAAAAGTTCTAAAGATTCTTTATCACAATGACGTGTTTCCTTTTTGGTCATTTTTGGACTTTTGTATTTGTCATTATAACATAATAGTGATGAACGTTGGTTGGATGGATGACAAGTTTTTCGGCTACATACTACAGCCTCCAAAGACATGCTGCAACTTTATCCAGTCGAGACAGAAGAAGCAGTGGAAGCCCCAAGTGCACATCTGTCCAAGAAGACAAGCATTTACGAGTGCCCTGCATGAGAAACACGCAACTCACTGCACCTGAATTTGCTGCATTGTTGAGTAAAACAAGAGAGAAACCAGTGCACACAGACACTGTGTGTAGGAGACTCAGGTCAGCTGACCTCATGGACAGTGGATGTCTTTCTCTCTCTTTGGATTGAGTTGCTATGTAGAACCATAAAATTGGGAGTTTGACAGTATCATAAATCATTTCAACATTCTTGGGAAGAGGATTTAGCTTGAAGTCCCAAACAATCAATCAAATTCAAAATCAGATTCATGTCATTTGCTAGATTCTCTTTCTGGAAAGAACAGAGAATTTTCGATATTTCATCAAAACCTGCCTGAATGTCCAAAATTGAAAAGAGCGATCCCGTCTCCATGATAGAAATTAATTTGCCAGTTATACATTTTCCATGGAAAAACATGTCTTTGCCGCATTCACAGGTGGACATGTTCATTAACTTTAAATGTAAGAGGAAGGTAAAGTGTCTTATAAATGTTAAAGCAAAAACAAGATGGTTAAAGTAAATGTAATGATGCATCTCAGAATTACACAAAGAAACTGGCTGACTGGTTCATCTTATGCTTAGTACCTTTTGCCATTCAATAAAGTTGATCATATCCGTTGAGACATTTTGTTACCTCTAAGGCTCAGATCTTAAGTGTGGCAGCAAGCACTGTAGCAACATGTTGTGAATCATTGATATTTTATTTGGGAAGAGATATGAAACTGTGCGGTAAAGCAACAACACAATATTAAACATAACCAGAGAAGAAGAAAGGAAGTGATCTCAGTGCGAGTTTGATGACACCTTTATGTGCCTCGGTAAGCATCGGAATTTTCACCGACTTACACAATCGTGGGGCTCTTCGCTGACAGAGATGAAACGTTTAAACGAAGAACATGCAAATTGAATTAACGAGTAAAATAAAGCAGATTACGGATGTTATTTACCCTTTCATATTACGGTTTTTTATTTAAATGTTGAAATGTCTCCTAATTGCCACTCACTTTACTATTCTGAAAACATCCATTAAATACATCATTTAATCACTTTTTCTCAGTGTCACATTTCGTAGCTATTTACTGCATTATTTTTACATGAAATAGCACCAGCTTTTTAATCTCCCAACGTCTTCCAGCAAACTCACTAGCTGGGACACAATCCGATACTATGAAGTGTACGAGGAACAGTGAATGCAACATTATTTCCTGTTCAAAGGATATATCGTCAGTAGAAGCCAAAGGCAGTTTAATGCATTTAATGTTTTGGTATTTGCCTGACAGTCTGTTTAAAAATTGTTTCTTGAGTTATGACTGTATAGAAAACGTTCCAGCAATGTTTTGGGAATATTACGACGCTGCTCGACGACTCGGAAATCCAGCGGGCTCTACGAGCGAGGTAGTGTTAGCAGGCAGGCTAACGTGAAGCTACGTTAGCTAACTTACAGTTAGCAAAGTAATGACAATGTTTTGATTTGTTTGTTTTTCTCCTCGGCTGCTTCGACACGCATGCTAACACGGCGTTAGCATTTTAGCTCAAACCTCGCAACTTTAAATACTCGGGTAGCCTGTACTGGCCGTAACGACACTAACATTATTCATCAACAAGTGGTCTTTTATTTTCGTCTGTGTGGGCGTCTCGTTATCTGAGAGTAGAAACCAGTCACTACACTCCCGAGTGTTTATTGCGCAGGAATAACCGATGTTATATGGCTGATATGACCTAGCTGACGGTGCTTATGTCGGTGCTCCGTAGATAACGTTTGCTGCTAATGTCAGACGTTAGGTTACATAACGTTCATCGGTAATCTTTCCTCCCTGGCAGCAGTTTTGACAGTACTATTTTTGTCCCCGAAATCAGCAGTTTTAACAAGACAGTCCGGGACAGATTGTGTGTAGGGGGGTGTGTCTCCAACCCAGCAGGTCTGGATGAGTCAGGACAGATTTATTCGTCCCAATAAGAAGCTTAGACACACAAACACACACACACACGCGTTGACAGATACTGACAAGCCACACAGCACAAGTTAAAGTTAAGCCTGAAACATGGAGTGGACAAAATAGCAGAAGCATCACACACAAATTTTGTGACACATGCAGTCATATTAGGATACATGTCAACTTGTTGACTTGACAGTGCATTTTTGTGTGGTACTTCTAGACAGTATAAGATAAGCTCAGAAGCTGGGTTTTTGAAATGCAGGAATGTTGTACACAAAACCTACAGTGGGAGATTGTATTGTGTCAGTGGTGTGTGTGCGTGTGCAGCTGGATCGGATTATAGAGAGTAGGCTCTAAGCTTGATCTAACAGTCTCTGAATAAAAGAGATCTCGTGGATGACAGGAGGGCTGTGTGTTTTTTTTATATCACCAAGACAACTGGAGTTGATGGGCCTTTTATGATAGCGTCAATTTCTAATGGTGTTCTATAACTGGATCAGAACACAAGACATCTCATCAGAACATCTGCGATGTGGGAGGCAGCCATTCATAGATAAGCGCTGGCGATGTTAGAAAGCTCGGGCCACAAAGTGATGAAGTAACCCTTTGTCTACATTTTGACACTTTTGACAAAATTCAGTGGTCTAACTACCAACTTCGGAATAGTTTAAAGGCATGATGAGCAAACAGCTGCTTAGAGGAGGTCTCCAAAGATGTTTGCAGTGGGCTAAGAAGCATCTTCAGCAGTTGCGAGATGACTGGAGGAAGATCATCTGGGCTTATATTTGAGAGTCATCATTGTGACTGCACAGCCTGATGGGGGAGGTGTAATAAGTTGGGGTACTGCAGTCCCTGTTTGATGCTTTGATACCAGCTTACCGCAACTGCTAACCACTTTCCTGGGGAAACCCTGCAGCAAAATATGTCTGCAGTACATGTTTGTTGGTAATTGTGGTGCCTAGTTGTATTCTACATATGGCTTCAGTTGTGAGTGTGATTTTAATGCCTCAGTTTAAACAAGTCATTACAGCAGAGCTGCAATCATTTTTTTGTCATTTTAAAAATATTCTGTGGTTTCAAGTATGAAAACATATCAGATGTAATCTCTACATCTGAGCAGCACAAATGTGTTGGACCACCAGTGTTTGGATGCCAGTGTAGGACAAAATCCAGAGCTTGTATAGTGACATTGCAATGATTGTTGATGTGCTTGGTGTTTGTGTTGTATAAGCTGAGACGTATGCAGACGTATATTTATATACACTACTCACAAAAAGTTAGGGATATTTGGCTTTCGGGTGAAATTTATGGAAAACGTAAAAAATTCACACTACA
>JAUMHL010000025.1:481147-495877 GCA_032362345.1 Sandelia bainsii | reverse complement strand
TAGGGAAGGTCACATTAAGTTCACCTGTAAAGGTTATAGTGCATTTTAGGTTCATTCTGAAATTTCACCCGAAAGCCAAATATCCCTAACTTTTTGTGAGTAGTGTATATATTTGAGACGTATATAATGACATAATGACGTGGCTCTATAGTAGAAGGTTTGCAAGTTGACCCAACTCTGAACCAGCACTAGCACCAGGCCAGAACTAGCACATTGTATTGGTTGAAAACGGGTAAGAGGTAAGCTAAATGCTTAGGGTTTGTTTTTTAACTTTCAGATGCATTCAGATATATCTTAAACTATATCTGACGTGTGAAGGCCACAAGCCTGTTACAGAGACTCTTAACACCCAAACGGCAGTGAAAGATATCTAATAGAAGCACTAGTTTGAGGAGTCACATTTCCCTGGTACTGCAAATAAAAGCGGAACTGATGCAAAACAGACATAGAGTTAAGATATGAAATTTCACCATAGTTCTAAAACTGACTGAAGACCTCCTTAGCCATCAGATCTAAAACCCAGTGAACCTTTGTGGGAAGTAGTTTTCCTCCTTTTTGATCTTCAAAGAGTGAGAGAGTTTTTAGGCTACACAGAGATGGCAGTGCTTCAGTGCTCCAAGGACAAGGAGCACTGTTCTGAAGACAAAGAGTGGCCTGCTCTGTCTAGTTGTTTCAGGTTTCTGTAACATCCACCTGCACGGTACGTCTATGCCTACACTGTCCACACTTTTGGTCTCTTCAATGTCACTGTGTTTACAGTGTTAACTCACCCATCTATCATCTGCTTTATCAGCAACTTTTTCTGCTGTAAATTGCTATTGGGAACAGCACTCAAAAGATAAGACCGGTGTTTTACTTGTTTTGTATGATCTGACCTGTCCAAATCGAAGCTAGGAGCAGTAATCCTGGGAGTTTGCAGAAGTTCCAAAACATCGCATACCTAAAATAATTAAATGTCCCAAACTGAAAGGTGCAACAAATAAGTGAGGGAAGTGTCAACCCAGCATGTTCAGTACATGCCCACGCAGAGCTGAGAGCCAAAGTAAAAACACCTGTGTGGGTGTACCGCTGGTGTTTAGGGCCTTTAATCTCAGCATAGGTTGTCATACTGAAAACCTGCAAAGACTGCAGCAAAGCCCCTCAACAAGTCAACAAATGCAGTGTAATGAAAACACAGTCATCAGCATTTGGTTGGTGGTGTTTTCGAGCCACAGACAGGGACAGATAGTTCCCGTACAATGTAATACCTGGGTTGAAATCATTTTATGTAGCTAAATATAGTCAAGATGTTTAAAAAGTAGTGTTTCTTGTGAAAGTAATAAAAAGTGAATGAATGAATGCCAGGGTGGGTGGTTCAACTCCCAGTTCCTGGCCACATGTCAAAGGGTCCCTGCACAAGACACCCAAACCCTTGGTGTCTTAAATGTGCCTGCTTGTCCACAAGAATTTCACCTGGGGCATTAATATGTGTGTGTGTGTCACGGCAGCTGCACTTCCTCAGAGAGGAAAGCGCTCCACAGGGTCATCAGTTCAGCAGAGAGAACAATTGGCTGTACCCTCCCCACCCTGGAACAAATCTACACCTCCCGATGCCGAAAAAAGCCATAGACATTTCACAGGACTCATCACATCCCGGTCATTGCCTCTTCCAGCTCTTGCCATCAGGCAAGAGATACAGAGCAATGAAAACCAGGACAAACCGCCTCAGAAACAGCTTTTATCCAAAAGCAATCATGGCCATAAACTCAAATTAAAACTGCTTCCATATCACTCCCCCCAATGTGCAATAAATAGACCTTAAATCAACCTTTGCAATTTGTACATTTAACCAGTGCAATTTTGTGCAATTCCTTTAGTATATATTGCAGTGTACTTTTATTCTATTTTTATTATTATTGTTATTTTATACTTTTATTTTCTTCTCTCTTGTCTTTTAACTATTATACCTCACACTGAGTCAACTGCACCTTCAGTTTCGTTGCTCCTTTGTAAAAAAGTGACAATGACAATAAAGATTTATCTCTCTCTAATACAGCATCAATTATATTATTAATTAGCAACCGCAGGACGTACATATTCCTGCTCTGCTGCGCCTGTTAAAAATATGTGTAATGTGAAATTCGCTCACATTGTTTCACATTGATATTGTTTTTTAGTTACCATAATCACGCAGCCCTAGTTAATGATTAATAGTAGGTTAATTGTTAAGCATTTCTGAAAGATGGTGTTTTTGTTTGGTGCCACAGCTTTCTTCAGTGTATGGTCCTTGAATTTACATCATCATCTACATTATTCCTTTCACGCTGTGACACCTCATTTTTCAGCGCCATGGTATTGTGCATCCCTTGCTAGACATTGACAAGATGTTTGGCACTGAGAACTAGTCTGTAGCCACAATATCTGTGCCACATTTGACAGGTGTTTTTTTTTTAAAGAAAAAATTTAAAAGTTTAATTAATTTTTCCTGAGTAATTGGCTTAACATGAGCAATGTGACATCACGTGTAGCTGTATGACAATATTTTAACGACAATAAAGCAACACTTTACCCTTTGAACAGCCTTAGTATTTGGAAAGCTGTCATTGTTGCGCTGAACTGCAGAGAGAGGACGACTATTCTTTAATAAATCTTTTATACTCCAGCTCATCAAGGGACCAAGAAGGTGGAAATCCACTTTTCACTTCGAGCAGCAGAAGGGAATTGCCTGGATGGTGTTTGACTTTATCCAGCTGTTAATGAAACAACAGTTGGCTTTATTCAGCAGGGTGTGCAGAGGCTTTATCATCCCGGAATGTGGAAACCACATGAGGGAACAGTGTTTGTACCAGATGGTGCACAAGGTGCTGTAAAATAGCCTCTTATTTCTTTGGCTGTTAGATAAATATTACACCAGATTTCTGCCCATACAACAGTCAGTTTGGATGCTCATCAGGTAAAAATCTAACAGTTTTTGTGTAATTTGCATCTTGTGTCTTTTTAATGCTATTTATACACATACTGTTTTCTAGTGCACCAGTTCTTTGGTTGACTGATGGTGGTGAGTTACAACAAAGACAAGGGTTAAGTTACAGCACTTTTTAAATGTCAAAATTAACTGAGCTGACATACAGTATTATGCTGAGTTGATAAGCTGATATTTTCCATCAGATAATGGAACACCATGTTATGCTGTGAGCAGCACTTCTGTGGTCGACGAGCCTGATGATTTTTCTTGTCACCTTTTTTTTATTTCAGTGAGAGACATGGATAACTCTGTCACCCTGTGGCAGTTTCTTCTCCAGCTCCTTTTGGATTCCAGTAATGAGCAGCTGATCTGCTGGACCAATGAGGAAGGGGAATTCAAACTGCTGCAGGCAGAGGAGGTGGCCCGGCTGTGGGGAGCCCGCAAGAACAAGCCCAATATGAACTACGACAAACTCAGCAGGGCTCTCAGATACTATTATGATAAGGTAAACATATCAACTTTTATGTCCTGCAGTAGCTCTAATTAATTCAAAGTAGCTGATTTGTATCAGGTGCTGCAGTTTTCTGGTGTTTAGATTTCACTTACTACTGTTATCTAGATTAACAACTGTGTTCTTATGTAACAAGAGAAATCCAATTGTTAGCAAACTGTTGAGCTTTACATTATCATTCCCATAACGATCCTGAGCAGACAAACATGCAGTTGGTCCTAAAGGCCAGTTCATACCTTCTGTTTTCCCTCCAACCGGCTCGCACTATGGACGCTTACACACTATTCATAGTACAACTGGGGATACGTACATGGACATTTTCCACACATGCCTGCTGCTAAATATGAAGGAAAATCTGGCAATAGCAAGAAGTAGATTTGACTGAACAACATGTGTTCAGTATGTGTAACCACCTCACATGAACAGTGAAATAAACCTTAGATACCTTTGATTCCTGAAATTTGTGTAATTTGTAGTGTAATTTGGAGAGGTGACGAAATTTACGTCACAGATACTGTAGCAGACACCGAAAATATGAATTGGCCTTAATCCTGACCCAAACTATAATCGTGTTGTCGCTCAGGCTTGGAAAAACATGCCCCTGACTGGTGGTTTGACCACAATGTATTGTACAGAACCCATGTGAGCCTTAATTTAATTTTTTTCACTCCTGATTTCATTTTCCAACTGTAACCAAAACCATTTGTCTCCAGCTGGCAGGAAACCATTAAGTGGTTTGATCAGCCACAGTAACTAAAAAGCAGTCTGTCTGCTGCCTGAATGACTACACATCAGTGGTTTGTTTTGCTCATCTTACAGCACCTGAAATCCACAATTGACCACCTCCAGAACCCCATGCAGTTTGCATACAGAACAACCAGGCCCTCCACCACATTCTGCTGCACCTAGATAACCCCCATAGCTACGTCTGCATCCTGTTTGTGGATTTCAGCTCTGCTTTTAGTACTGTCGTCCATGACATCCTCTTTAGTAAACTGAGGCACCTGGACATCACCCCCACCCCTCCTCTGGACATATGATTTCTTGTTATAACATTACAGGAAACAGTATGTCAGAGTTGTGGATCACATCTCTGACCCTATTTCTTCGCAGTGGATCTCCTACTCCATTGACACCCACAACTGCACCTTGCTACTGACTCAGTCATATTTTTTAATCGGCCTTTTCACCAACGGCTGAGAGTGTCTACAGGGGGAAGGCTAAGCGCTTGATGTCATGGGGTGCACAGAATAACCCAGAACTGAACAAACAGAAAACTGAGGAAGTGATCATGATTCCAATGGAACTGGAAGATAACCTTGCAATACCAAGAAGGCACAGCAGCGCTTGTACTTTTTACGGCAGCTGAAAAAGTACAGAGTGTCACAAGCGATGCTGGTGCAGTTCTACACTGGGATCAACGAATCAGTCATCTGCTCCTGTCAAAGTGTGATTTGGCTCTGCATCATCACACTCCAGAAACAGGCTGCAGTGTGTAATGTGATGTACGGAGAGAATAATTGTCCTCTCACCCCCACCCCCACCCCCAGACCACATTGAACTCCTTGTACTTCGTACCGAATAAATCAGATTCTGATTTGGAAATCGTATTCTGATATTAAAAATCATATCATTCTTAGCTATAGCTGAGTGCTTTGTTTTCACATATTCATATCTAGGCACGTCTGTTGGAAGCCTGAGAGAGGATGTGAGGGTAAAATTAAGTCACTATAGTCATTGCTCTGTTTGCTGAGGAACATTTTCACAGAATTAGATGTGGCATAGATTGTCAACAGGCCTGGTTCTAGGGTAAAATGAGAGACTACTTTCCAAATTAGTGGGAATGCACAAGCATTCATTCAATATAGCATATTGCTTAAACAGTGTTAATAATAATAATGATTAAGCTATCAAGTGGTACTACTGCAGCTAATCATAATTCACAGCTAGATGAGTGCACCAGAAAATAGCAAAATAGAACTAAATTGTATCAGAGAATGGCGGAAGTCCACTGCTCAGTGGCATGCAGACATTGCTGTTTCTGCTTGTGGTTTGTCAGAAGCACAGCCTGACCCTGTGGGCGTTCTGGGCAGGGCTGCTCTGGTATGTTTGGCTGCAGCATTAGCGGCTGCTAGTGTGTTACAGACAGGAAGGACAGAGCTGTCCCACTCACAAGGCTTTTCTGTGGTTTCGTTCTTCTATTTTCTGCTCCCAGTACCTCTTTAGTAGAAGGAAGTCTTCTCTCATTCTCACTTTGCTCCCTGCTTAGTCAGTAGTGATGTAGTTTTTCATCATAACATACCTTGTTCTGCATTTGTTTTTCTGTGTCTTACAGAACATCATAAAGAAGGTGAATGGCCAAAAGTTTGTGTATCGCTTTGTGTCCTATCCTGACATTCTGAAAGGAGATGCTGCTAACCGAACAGATGGTGGGGATGCTGGTGCTGGGAGCATACCTCCTGTAACAAGAAGGGACAGCATCCTACAGGAAGGTGAATCTGGTGACAGAGCCAAGGTAGGAGGTAGTAGTGCGGCTCTGGGCTCTGGTACCAAGCAGTCCAACCGTAATGACTACATTCACTCTGGCTTGTATACCTCCTTTACACTGAACTCTCTACAAAATGGACGCCAGCTCTTCAAATCCATAAAAATAGAGAACCCAGCAGAAAAGATGACTGACAAGAGGGGTGCCACTGTCCCAGGCCAAAACCAGGAAGCATTGCCCCAGCCGCAACAGCCAACTGCTTTGTCATCCGTCATCAAGTTTGGAAACACCCCTCCAAAGCCAGCATTAGCACCCCCTCCTCAGGTCGCCATGGAGCCAACTCTGATGCCCAACCATCTGGAACCTCTGCAAGCTCCAACCCAGAGGGCCGAAGAAATCAGCACACACTCCTCCCTGCCGTCCCAGTCCGTCTACTCCTTTGAACACATCCGCCCACCAGAACCAGCATTTAGTTTTTCAGACCTGCCCTCGACCAGCCCAACACCGAGCTTAGTCCCCGACTCCTCCCAGGAACTGGTGATTGACAGTGACATTGAGTCTGGATCATCTCAGCCCACAGATGCTCAGGCACCAGAGCCCCCGGACACTCAGCAACCAGAGAAGGCTAGTATACTGTGCACACACACATCAGACAGCGCTGGTTAAATAACGGAACTTTTTAAAATAATTTCTTTACATGAACAAAAATGTTCAGCCAGAGTTAACAGAGCCTGCGCCTAGTTACGTCTAGTTGCTAATATATAGCAACACACCATAAGAACAACCAGTAACTCAGGAAACAAGTGGATGAAAAAATGTATCTTTCTTTTAGTCACTTTTAGTTCTAATTTCACTAAGGATGATCAGCAACAGGTTGGTGGGTCTAACTATAACTTTTGAAGCTGACAATATATGGGACTGATACTACTGACATGTTTGAGGTGTACTGACTCTTTTTTGAGGTATGACTTAGTTCAGAAGTTATTAAATTAAATTTAAATAAATGAAAACCTATGTGGGAATCATCATCTGTCGCTCTGTGTCCACCAGGTGGACTGTGGTATCGGCCTGTCTGGAGATGAGACCAGTTTGGTGGACACTGAAACCAGTTCATCTTCAGTGAGCAGCTGCACCACAGTCAGCACTCAGAGCTCAGGGAAGGCGCGTAAGCCGCCGAAAATCCTGCAGATCAGTCCCCCAGCTCTGCTGGTCACCACGTCTGACTTCTCCCCCATGAACCTCTGCAGCCCCTCTCTACCTACTGCCTCCCTCACACCAGCAGTGCTACAGGTAATATTTATGTAGCTGTAAGCAGAATTTCAGATTACAATACACAAGTGGAAAAGGTATTAAAGTTGTTTGAAAGAGAAAATAAATATGTCCTATGATACAAGTTTGCAAGGTATTATGTATGACAGTAGGATCGTGATAATTATTGTACAAAAAATTCCTTACACAACTTAGTTTGGAAACTGCATTATACATTCTCATTGGTTTTTCATTTCCACTTCCAAGTTTGGAAGCTGTGTAAAATGCAAATAAAAACAGAATGCAAAACGTGAAAACAAGTCGCTGCATCCATAAATCATCATACAAAGAAAAAAACATTACAGATTCATGAATGCTGAACCCTGAAAAGAGAAGGGTTTGCTTATTTCAACAAGATAGTATCAAAGTAAAGCAGCTGGTCTGCTCTGTTCCCAAACACTTACAGAGTGTTGCTAAAAGAAGAGGTGATGTAACACAGTGATAAACATGCCTCTGTCCCCCAGCCTGAGCCTATCCTGGAAAACCAGTACCATGAAGCTGGTTATCAGTTAGCTCTATGAAGCCTGGGTTTTCATCTTAATATATTAGATGAAACGGCAACAGACCTGTAAACAGGTGCAGAGATTATTATAAGAGACTTATTGAACAAGTAGTTTTTGCTCTGATGATGAACAAACAAGTTACAAGTCACATCAGACTGTTTCTGCTGCCAGAGAAAAGGAGAAAAGTAGCTAATGCCTGATAAGGTCAGTCTGACTGGCAAGCACAGGAAATATTTAGCAGTGCAATAATATGGGCAATTTTTATTTTCTGGCATAAGTGCAGAGAATTCTGGCAGAGTGCTACAAAGCCTGTCTGTAGTCACATTTAACTTTTGATGATGAACTACATGTTTCATTCTGTGTTATTCTGTGTTATATGCTTCAGCATATTCAGTATGTGTTATTGAAATCAGACATGTGATCACTGTAACAAGTTGTTTGGTTCATCCTGTAAAGGAACAATTTCGTAGTCACTGATGATGGTTGTAACACGTCAATTATTTAATGTCCCATGGAGCCCAGTTTCACCGCAACACAAGTCGGAGCAATGTATGGCACCAGCAGATGTTCATCTAAACGTGCTTTAGATCACATGCTAGTTGGCCAATGGGCACTAATCCTGACCCCACTGAGGACTGAAAACAAAGGAGGAAAAGAAGCCATCAAATCACGCAAATCAGCAACCAAAAGCAATTACAAATCTTTGTTTGGTTACAAGTTGTTGTTTAAATGTTTTTCATTTCTTTTTATGGTTGTGCTTTTAGTTTTCTTACAGATTTTATTGTTGCGTTTGCTAATGTTTTTTATTTACATTATGTAAATCTGATACTAGCATGATGTGATAGGTGCACTCACACACACTATGTCCTCCAACATTTTCTCCATGTTCTGTGTTGCAGTAATTTATGTAAAAGTACCTGCTGCTCAACATATATTAGCTCAAACTCCAACATGATCCACTCAAGATTCACCTGGAGTTTCAGTATGATGCAGACACACCAGTGTACATGCAGTAACACTGACTTATCTGTCTTTCTCCTCAGACTCCCACTCTGTTGCTGACTCCCAGTCCACTGCTGTCCAACATCCACTTCTGGAGCACACTCAGTCCTGTCGCTCCTCTCAGCCCAGCCACACGGCGACAGGGAGCCCACCTATTTCAGGTCAGTACATATAGATATTTATTTTGTTTCTGCACCTTCTGAATCTGTATTTGTGTAATACACCTTAACACTTTCCATTCTGCTTCTCTAGTTTCCTACAGTCCTCACTCCCCAGTTCCAGATCCCTGTACACAGTATGGATGGGACCAACACCCCTGGCCCCATTTCGCCAGACCCTCAGAAGACATAGGATACCTCCAAACCCCCCCCAAACACACACACACCCCACTGCATCACCGCATATGGACACACACAGCCAGACACTGCTCTATCCCCCGCTCCCACATCCAGGACAATCACATGAGAGCTCAGTCATCGCCATTCCCCATCACTCTGGTGCTGTAACGTTCACTGCCACACAATTCACACTACAGCCTGCTGTGTGGAGGGAGAATCTGATCGACGAGACGTTCAGTTTGTTTCATAGCATTCACGCGCTGAGGAGTCTGTTGTCTACTCACACACGCTGATGCCAACACCCTTATGCATGGATTTGTTTTGTCTGGCTTTTTTTGGGATCCTCAGTCACAACAGTTCAATCGAGGGAGGGATTTCCATGGCAACAGGCGATGCATAGGGATTGGACCCCGAGCAGCCACAATCTGCTTCGCTCTTGGACACAGACCAGTATCAGAATCTTTTCCTTTTATAGAGTTTCCTTATCTTGTGTAACTGTGTTCCTGCCAAAAAAGACACTTTCTCTCATCAGTTCCTACATAGTTTTCTCCTCTGCTGACAATGGTTCTGCATCTTTTTGTGCTTTGTCCTTTACATTTACTCTTGTTGAAGGGTAGTGCTTTAACCTCCTAACCTGCATGTTTACCTGCTACTCTTTTCTCTTCTAACCAGCTCTCAACCTGAGCTTCAAGTTCAAGCCTTGCCTCAGCTGCTCTGAAATGTTGACCAACTACAGCCATTTGCAGCAGGACTTTTACCTAGACTGTCTTAATGGGACATGTGGCCATAATCTGTTCTCATGTGGGTATGTATATACAGTAGAAGAGTTCTGAAAGCCAGTGTTGCCCGGTCTACCTCCAGCCAGTACACTTTGAGACTTGAATGAAAAAAGTAAAGCCATAATCCTTTTCGTGCATCAGCTCTGCAAGCACGATAACGTTTATTTTAGGTTTTTCAGAATAGGAAAAAAAAGTTGCAGGAAAAATGTCAATTTTCGAGGAATATCTGAACATATTTGCAAATACACTTACTCGCTTTCGAGTTAGATGAGATGATCAGCACTTCTCTCATATCTGTATGATAAATGCTGGGACTGGAAGTTGGTTAGCTTAGCACAAAGATCTGAAATGGGGAAGCAGCTAGCATGGCTCTGTCCCAAGGTAACAAAATCTGCCTGCCAAAACCCACAAATCAACATGTTATATATTATAAAAAATACAAAAGCTTTTGGAAGTAGTGAACTTGCTGGTTGCCTGGCAGCTAAAAAGAGGCCATATTATGCAACATTTTGGGTACAGTTTCACATATCTGTGAAGATTCTCAGTCATCCAGGTCATGGTTATCCCAAAAAAGGTTATTCAGTGGCAACTGGACTTGTTTTTTAGTTCCTTGACGACGTTTCGCCCTACAAAACGGCGAAACGTCTTCAAGGAACCAAAAACAAGTCCAGTTGCCACTGAATAACCTTTTTTGGGACAGTTTCACATAGTTTTACTTGTGCATCATTCAAAATGTCAACAATCCAGACTAATCAGATGAGAACATCACAGTGGACAAGACGAACAACAGATTTCCAAAGGTACTTTTACTGTTAACAGATATAATCAACATCTTTTGTGTTTTTTTGTTGGAAAACCTGCTAGCCTGACCTATTTGGTGCGACTGTGTACTTTGTGTGGAAACTGAGGTGTGTTTATGGACTGATGATGGTTGTACATATAACCACTGTTAGAGTTTTTGAGTCTCTAGAGGAAGTCTCGGGGATTCTCAGGAAAGTTTTGCAACAGAGCAGATAGAGACAGACTTCTACTTGCATCCAGCTCACATTTTACACCCATCATCATGACAGTGTCACAAGGAGCTTTTGGTTAGCAGTCCCCCTGTTTTCAGTCTTTACACTCAGCTATGTTCACGCTACATATTTATGGTACATGAGTGGTATTAGTCTTATGATCTAAGCTTTGGTAAGAAAAGCACACAGCTGAAAGCTTAGTGATTGTCCACAGGTCATCTCAGTAGTCTTTGTTGTAAATGAATGGGCTTTTTTTTATCGTGTAGCTTGGAGTGTCAGTGCAGTGTATTTAAGCTCAAACTGAGAGTCCAAATCTAATTAGCTAGGTAGTTGAACAGTCTAGCCTTAACCTCTGCGTCACCTTCACCATCTGAAACCTATCAACCTTTATTCCTGAGGACTAGAAATCTTCTGCAGCATTTAAGCACCTTCTTTTTCCCCCTCTTTAGATGATCAGCCATGAAAGGTTTACACCTGTTTGTAAATCACTTTGAAGCCATAAGTCTGAGACACAGACTCAGTAGGTAGATCCCACCTTTCTGTGCTACACAACCTGGCTGTTGTACATCACACTCGTTACAGGCTAGTGTGTGTTTACATTAAGTGTCACTTTCTAACCCAGGGATGGATGACCAGCAGATCTGCCAGCGCGGAGCTCACTTTTAACAGACATTTGCCCCCTCTGCCTGCAGTCCGTCACAGCGATATACGGTGCCTTACCACAGCTAAGCCCAAGTTTACCTCCCAAACACGGATGGAGTTGGATCATTTAAAAGTTAATAGATAATATAAGACAGCGTTCCTGTTTGTTTTTATGCCATATCTTTGCGTAGACCAAACCAGAGCCCCAGAAGTTTGGAGGAAAACTTCACAGGGATGTTTTTGTGTGTGTGTGTGTGTGTGTGCACACTGCAGCTTGGTGTGTCACAGCTTACAGAACATATTGCAGGACCTTCAGTGTACTGCAGTTGTTCTTCAGGATGCATTATTGTACATATAAACAGCAACATGGGTTATTATGCATAGCATGTAAATTGAATCAGGCCATGTTGTAAGAGTTGGTCTCTTCCCAGTCTGCTTATAAATGTTTATGATCTACTCAGAAGGTATAGAAGCATAAACGCTGATTCTTTTTTGTGTGTAATCTCCCTTTATTTTCCTGTAACACCAATAGAATTTAAAGATTAATTTCTATTTTTGTAATGGCCAGATATTGAGTTAGTTGTCTGCTATTTTAGGTCTTCTGATTTGTTCTATCATGCATGTGTTTCTTCTTGTTGTTTTCCTTGTGGATTCAGGAGGTGGCTGCCCCCACCGCCACCACCTCACCGCGTGGTGGCGTTGGCTATTTTGGGGAATCAAAGCCTTATGGGGAAAAATCTAATCTATGTTTTCTATTTAAAGTGTTTTGATATAGTGTTGATATTGTAAATGCAGATGTCGTGATGGAACGTTTGCACTTAAAACTTTTCGGGGTTCCTGTAGTATTGGATTCTGTCGCTTTTATATGACTCTTTTATGACGTTGTTGTTGTTTGCTTACTGAGAAATGTATATTTTCCCAAAGGGAGGATACAATTATGCACTTCTTATTTTATACGGCATAACAGTCAAATCTAATCTTATATAGTATATATCAAAATGATTGACGACTTTGTAATTAGGCACCACACAATATTTATTTGAATTTATAGGCCCAATAGAATTGGTTGCTTATATAGCATTTTTGCTGTACTTTTAATAAAAAAAAACTATAAAATAGTTGGAAAATGACCCCAAAACCCATTTAAAACATTCCTCCATCAACTCTTCTTGGACTTGTCATTTCGTTTTTTTTCTTCATTTGTATCCTCGGATGATGTTTTTCCCCTCGACTTAACCTTGAAATGAAAAATCTTGTTTCAAACAGAAACGACACACAGTTTTTCCACTTTGTTCTGTCCGGTTCTCCATTTGTTTGATGCTTTTTCAAATGTTTACAAGCTACTTGTCTTAAGTGACGTATTGATGTGTGAGGTGTCGAGGAAATGTTTATAACGGAAGACATACTGTATAGGTGAGACCATTAATAAACAATCTCTAACTAAACATGAGATGTGCTGCTGTTACTGTTCCAACATCAAGAAACCATAAAACCACTGACGTGAATCATATTTTAACACTTTTAGCTCCACATTTATACTGACAATATGCATTACTTGGTCATTGAATTTAAGCTACAACACAGTTGAAATGTGCTGCAAGAGATGATTGTGCCAAAATAAATTAAGTCAAGCACTGGTTGTCCGTTGAACTGCTTGTTGATCGTCACGCTTGCACAGTGGACCTCTATTATGGTCAGAAAAGTTCAGCTGGATGAGGCCAGGATAAAGCTTGTATCCCGACCCCGGAGCAAGATGTAGGAATCTTAGTTTTCCTCCCGCTGCTCCCTGTCCATTGTCCTCTCTGTGTCCTCTGGTATCTCACAGATCCTCAGATCATGAACCTCCAGTCTTCGGCTTCTCTTTCAGGTCTGTGTCTTTAGATGTGTCTGAGGAGTAAATTGTTTTCATTAGACTGACAGCAAGCACAATTTTGGCAGATACTGATGTGAAGCATTCTGATCTCACAAAGTGTCTGTGTCATGACTTTCATCTTTAAATTCCATCTACACCTAAATATATTTACACTCTCGTTTAGAAATTTATATGATACATAATATATCATTAATATGTTATTTTCAAATTAAACACCTACCCCACACAAATGCTATTGTTAGTAGTAATGTCTCTCAAAATTAAAGGAATAGTTCCACAGTTTTGGGCAATTAGCTTTTGCCTGTGTGCAACCCATGGTGACAAAAACCTGGGACTGAATGAGGGACCTTTAGATCTTTAGACTAACACAACTTGAATTATTTCATTAAGGAATACAATGGCCACTGGGTGCAAAAAACAACACACACATCAGCATTTCAGAAGACAGAAATTCTCACAAACCAGAACCAGCAGCTATGTTTGCATCATGTGTTGATGACAGAGGATGTAGAATAAGGCCGTAAATGTCTCCTCGTGTCCCTCAATGTTATGTTATTCTTGTGTTGTAATGTCCCTTTACTTAAACAGTCTGACATGTATCAGTCATCAAAAATCTGCATTGTGATGACCTAATACGGATGTGTGTCAGACCAGCAAAAGACTTACAAAGTATGGGCTTGTGTATCTTTCCTAAAGCCCTAAAACTCAGGGAACTGAGATGTTCTTTGCACTGGTGAATTCAGGAACATCAAAAGGCCCAAACACCACGGAAAATGCCTGTGGTGGATGACAGAAGAATTCTTGCCCTGGTGCTCTCAGCCAGATCAAGAAAAAGAAATAAGTCTTAATGCCAAGAAGTGGGATTTTCTGCTATGTCACCTGACCTGAATCCAACTGAGCATGTGTTTGACGTGCTGAAAGCAAAGGATGCTCCATAAGCAAGCAGGAAGTGAAGGCAGCACCAGTTAAGGTCTGACAGAGCATCACCAAGGAAGGAAACCCACATCTGCTCATGTCTACGGCTTCTAGACTTCAGTATTTATGTTCAAGTGTTGTCGTGGAAATATCAAAGTCATGTGTTGCCTCATTTATTGCGCTGATTAGTGGGGAGAAACAACAACAACCACACATGATCACAACTCTGAAGTGCCAGAGAAGCATGCTGATGGATCACCCACTTAACATGAGACACACACACCCACTCATGTGTTTAACATACAGTTGAGGTCAGAATTATTAGCCCAGAATTATTAACCTGTCTTCCTTGACACATCAACTCCAGAAGAGGCCAGCTGAGCAACAATCACCTTGGCAGAGACCCCGGGATCCTTG
>JAUMHL010000025.1:469206-481047 GCA_032362345.1 Sandelia bainsii | reverse complement strand
GTTCTTTTGGAAGCAATACAAGTATGAACAGTTTTTGTTATGGTCATTTCCATGGAAATATTAAGGGTTTTGTGTGACCTCGACTGTACATATAGAAGAACTGTTCATTAGCATAAAAGCTAGTTCAAGGACGATGCCTAACATTTGACATGTGAGTGCAGTCACACACTGCTGTTCATTAGCATAAAGAACTGTTAACGGTCTGTATCAAACACATGATGTCAGTGTAGTCACACACACAAACCCCTCTCCTGCTTGAGAATAACATGATTCCAGTCACGTAACAAAAACTGATTCACTGTGTCTACACTGACATGTTTCTGCTGCTGCTTCAGGTCTGTCCACCTGTTCTGGTTTGGTTCCTATGCACCCTGGGGCCCTTTATTTGCAAATCAAATTAAGTCACATGTGACATCGGTGTAACAGAAGTAGTTGTGCAGCCTTTTATGCTTGAATTGTGTGATGTATGTTTACCTGATTGACAGTTTTTGTGGATGCGTTGGATATAGAGGAGCAACAGGAACAGACAGAAGCCAATGAAGGATGATATTGTACAAGACAAAAGGAAAGAGTAACTGCCCTGACTGTGGATCACCTGCAGGGAGAGACAGACACACACACACACACAGTCAGGATTTCTGATCAACCCTGCAAAGTGGCGTGGCTACAGAAGAGTTTATAATGGCATCGTTTCAGCTTCCTTCAGACACAGAAGGCCTCCAGAGGCAAGTTCCCAGTGCTGCTGAAGTCCAAGGCAGCAGCTTGCACCACAAAGTCAGATCTGTGGGTTCTAGTATCATGAAGCTGGCTTACTATATAATCAGAACAGATCACCATGGTAACAACACTAGTTTGCACCAGAAAATGATCATGTTATAAGATCAAATTAAAACCTGTCAACATCCCAAATTCTGACCAATCAGATCACTGGTGAGACCGAGTCATTATTCCTACAGGATCCTGACAGGGACAAAAGTGTTCTGTGCGATAATAAAGTGCAATAAAAAGGAACTTGCTGCATTTACCTTACTTTAATATTTGTTTCTACAACTTAACTGAATCTGTTCTAGTTCTGTGATCACATTGTTTACAGTTCCTTCAAGGTACCTTCATGGTTCAGGACCCAGGGCTGCCACAGTTTTTACATAAATACAAAACACGTATATTTATACACTGTCAGACTTCTTACCAATCCGACAAGCAGCTGCAGAATCATCTCCCCTGTGCTGGCACTGGTCACCAGGACAGTTGTAGCACAACCTTTAACACACAAGAGACACGACTAAGATGACTAATTCACAAATACATACAAGTAAGTATATAAATTAATGCTATAATAAATGTTATTTCTGTTTTTTTATTCTAAAATAATACAAGTTTTTACTTATATAACGGGTGTATTTAATTTATTTATTAAACTAAATAAACTTTAGTAATTAATTAGTTTGACTCAAAAATGTTATTCAAATTTAAATATATAATCAAATATTATGTAAACATATAATAACTATGTTTACATAGTTTCTGAATGAATACCTTATTTATTATCAATAAATCATTAATTAATAATTATATTAATTATTAATTATTGAAATTATATCAGGATTTATATTGATAGTATAGTATAATAATATATATAAGATGATAATTAAATTTATGGTAATTTGTAAAAAATAAATACATTAAAAGTATAATGTGTTTCCACACTTATTCATGTACATGTCCGTATGTGAATGATACACATGGTACTAATCGCACTATAAAGCAAATGACAGACAAATAATACAAATAAATACAGTATATAATTATAATTACATAAATCAAATAATTATAATTATTTAAATAAAATAAACACTTATTTTATCACTAATCCCCTGATGATGAGCTGAGACTCTGTATCAGAATTATTTTTCACCTTTGTAGTCTAGTATGTCTTCTGCAAAGGCCAACATGGAGGGAAACACACTGCTGATGCACAATCCCAACATACAAGTACAGATGAAGAGAAACACGGAGCTGGTGTAGAAGATCATCAAGAGGCACTGCACCACTATGACTCCCACCTGACAGAGACACAGACAGAGCAAATTATTATGTACAAACCAGGGACTGTGAAGAAACACGTGATTACCCAAAAAACACACAAGGAAATGTGAACAAAAAACTTTAAACGTTTTACATGCAAAGCAATTAATTATTTTTAAATGCTGGGCTGACTAGTTTCTTAGCTGTGGTGTTGTGTGCATCTAAGGGCCACGTTACACATTCAGTCTTTAAGATATGATGGGGCCTGATCATTTAGTGCTTTATAAGTGAGGAGAAGGATTTTAAACTCTATTCTAGATTTTACAGGGAGCCAGTGGAGAGAAGCTAAAGTAGGAGAAATATGATCTCTCTTGCTAATTCCAGTCAAAACTCTGGCTGCAGCATTCTGGATTAACTGGAGGCTTTTGAGACTTTGAGACTACTTGAGGAGGTACTTAAAGTACACTATTACCAGTACTATAGATGACCAGATGATCCGATTTCCAGGATACTGTATTGAATTTGGGGGCTTGTAATTTATTTTTATGAGGTGTGGGAGTATTGTATGTGACAGATTTGGGACGTCTCCAGCAGGCTGGTAGAGGGTTGTTATACATCTACAGCTCAATAGCTCCTACCATTAAGGCAAAAACTCAGTCAGAAATAAGAATGACAAATACAGTATACACCATTTCAGATATGTGGCATTGGTGAAATCCTGTCTGTTTACTTTTTACAAGTTGGAACATTTTCTCTGATTCATTTTCTAAATGTTGTTGTATTTGGCTCATCAGGGCCTCTGTACTTAATAGAACTTCAGTGGAGCCCTCGATCCACCTCACAAAACAAAGAAAAACACATCACAAATCTAAAACAGCTTCTGCTGGAGGGACAGTACAAACTACCATGGATGTACAGCATGTTCCTACAAGACATACACGGTGTCACGTGTTGCTGAACCATAAACATAATAAGTCCAACAGGATACAAACTGCACTACTTTTTGCTAAAAACACCACGTGCCACTGTAAATTTAATTGAACAATCAGATATTAGTTTGGCCATCTGTTGAATAATTCTAAAAAAACACCAGCATCAATCTGACAATTTCCCGTTTTTAAAACCAAGCGTGTTTGATTCTTTTCCGTCATTCAGAGTAACAGTAAGTTGACAGGTTCACAGCAGTTCATTTATGCCTTATTAATCCCCTTGGGGAAATTCTTTGTGGACAGACTATCCCTATGAGGCACCATAGGGTTCAGGGTCAGTGTCTTATCCAGGGACAATTAGACATGTAGCCAGGAACTAGGGGGGGCTAACCACCAACCCTGGGGTTTGTAGGCTACTGCTTACTGCCCTACCTACTGCACTAATGTTGCCCCAGTAGATCATGACCCATTTTGAATTCTCTTACAGGTTCTTAAAGTGTCTCAATCAAGTGCTGAGGATGACAACACAGTTTAGTGTTGCTTTATGATCCTGCTGCCTGGCTACCTTCTTACACAATGATCCCATCTAATCCTGTTACGTGCATTTCCACCCAGGTCAAATATTTAGTTTGAGCTGTTGTACGACAGCTGTGCATGAGTGCTATTGCTTTTACTAGAAATTGTTACTCAGTCTGACACACAGTCCAGTGTGGAGAAAACAGTGCATGACCCCTGATGTTCATCTTTTGACTTCTATTCTCACTGTGTCATCACCTATCGCATTTCATCGTTTGTTTCAATTTGTGTTTTTAAATGTGTGTTCATACCAGACTGACGGTGAGCAGCCTTGGTGCAGTGTATCTGTAGGACAGGTAGATGGAGGCCAATCTTCCTGCTGTGATGGATGCCCAGAATATACTGTCCAGACAGCCAGCGGTCTTGTGACCCATCAGCAGCGGAGGTGAGATGGCGTAGGTGTAGACAAATCCCGCATAGGAGCCCTGCGGAACAAAACAACAGCAGGAAGTTATCATAGCACCGAGACAAAGAAGACAAAGGAGAATCTAGAGTATGAGAGAGTATGCCGAATTAGCTATTAGCAGTTTGTGCTTGCAATGTATTTGCTGAAATAGAGGCAACTATCGCTAGATTACTTTCATACTGAAGCAAACTTAAAAATGTGAAGATTCTAAGGTTCTGTAGCTTTTAGGAGTGTCTTTCTAAGCAGGATTATGGACATTTATTTGTGGAGGACATCAGAAATACATTAATTCTCAGACAGTGCAGGTCACATTAAAAATAAAGATATGTGTAACATGTCTGTGTTCATATTTGACTGAGTTATGATGCTTGTTCTTAGAAAACCTTTTCATCTCACGCACCATCTTTTTCTTGTTTTCACCTTTCATGCCTTCTCTTTAACTCGCCTGTACCCCCTTTGTGCAGTATTATGTATTTTACTGTATATGTGTAGTGCTAGCAGGATTTCTTACTATTATCCCATCAGTGATGAAGAGGATTGCCCCACCCAGAGCATGGATGATGAAGAAAGTAGCAGGGCGACCCCGGAGTTTGGCAAGGTTACAGCAAACAAACATGCTTCCGTGACCTGGACAGACAAGGATACTAAGTGGTTTGAGATTTCTCTTGAATACCATCATCACACAAACACACACTCACACACATTACCGTGGCCACTGTCCTCAGCAGGACTCCTGCTAGATAGAGAGTCCACGTCCAGCAGACGTGGACTGTTCCTGCAGCAAGGCAGCAGTCTCTCATGGTACATCAATGCAAGCACTGCTGCTGGCACAGGGAGCTGTTGGGAAACACACACACCACACAAAGAGACTATTGTCAAGCATGAACAATGATTGGTGCGTAGGTGCGAATTGAGCAGCAGCCTGTTGCAGTTGATGTCCCTCTTGTTGTGCCTTTTCCATTTTTTTTTTTGAAAATTCTCTCTGATTAATTTCTTTTTTAAATATTGAATCATATTAACAGCAGCATTTCCTGTCAGTTGATTCATTTTTTAAGCCTCCTCTCACAAAAGCAGAATCCACACGGTCTTATTTCGCCCTCTGCATCAAACCGATCCAGTTCAAAACAGAAAAACGAAGCTATTGAGACTTTTGCTAAAGCTGTTTCTGTTTGGGTGGAAAGTTCCTACTTTATGTATCCATTTGAAGAACCGCACAGAATTCAGAAAACAAGAATGAGAACAACAGCACAATTGCTGGAAATGTCATGGTATAATTTAATCTCATTCGGATGACTGCAATGTGCAGAAGAACGTAGTCATGAGACACTAAAATGATATAATTATGAGTAAATAAAAAAAGGTTTGGCCAGTTTGTTTTACAGACAAAAGAATCTGTGGAGTTTTGTTTTTTCTTGTCGGCCCACAGGTCGAAGCAATCAGTATCACCAGCTAAATACACTGTGGTGTTTAAATGTTCAATGCAATTATACACTTTGCCTTTCAGTGTTACTATGAAATCAGCTGCCGTTGTTGGACCGTATTATAAGCTGTTAATAACAGCCACACGCCCCAAGTGTAAACGGAATTAAAGCCTTTAGAGCTCATGGCTACAGCGGTTGATGCAACAAGAGAAAGACTGATGATTAAAAATCATCTGCTAAATTATATGATCCCCAATTTTGTTTCAAAACAGGTCAAAATGAATATGTCTGACACAAATATTTAACAAATGTTATCATGCTAAAATGCTAAACTAACATGGTAAATTTAGCCCTGCTCAACATCAGCATGTTTGCATTTTAGCTCCACTGTGCCTGACAGAGGCACCAGTAAATCTGGAGAATCTTCTTTCAGTCTTGTTTTGCTTTTTAGTCACAATTCTATCATTTGAAAGCAGAATTTTTTTTCATGTTGCATTTGTAATCAACTAAAATTTCAATGTATAACTGCAACTGGCCCTGCATTGTCTGTCAGATTCATCAGTAAATTGCGCTCTGGTAGAGCAGAAATTGGTCAAAACTAGTAAACCATCTGATAAGTGAGGAAAGATTTGGTGACTTTGTTATTTGGAAAGAAAATGAGGGTAAACTCTAACAACACCACAGGGTAAACATTCATCTCAGTCTTACTGCTTTAACTCCTCTGGCTTCCTGGCTTTATGTCAAGATAATATTATCTGTACTCTCATTCAAATCACACAGCCACACCTGGTTTTATGTCTAACCTGCAGCTACAAGAGCTGCTGTCATTGTCCCAGCCACACGTAACAGATAATACTGAGCTAATATATTAAAAAGAATAACTTACCCTAACATAACACACATACATTTCTGTGCCATGACTCATGTGACACTTGTAGTAATGACATGTACTCACATTGATAAGAGCCATGATCCAGAAAGCATAGGACACCCTGGTGATGACGACGCCTTCAGTGTGCAGAGGATACTGGGAGATGTTGTGTAGTGGCACTCCTTGACCGACCAGGCTGCTGCGGAGGTGCTGCAGGTCCGACGAGGACGAGTTGGCGGTCCAGTTGGCGCCCAGGACACAGTTGCCCTCTGCCAGGAAGGGTTCAGCCACCAGGGGACTGACCAGTGCTCCCAGCCCTGTGAAGAAATGCAGGGCCTGGAGAGAACACAAACATAGATTGTTCTAAAGTGGGAGAAATAAGTAACATTGACATCTTTCACTCACAGAGACACACACACACACTTGCAGCTGTCATTTCCCTTCCCCTGACCTGCAGGAAGATGGCCGAGTCCTTCTGGTACAGATTCACCAGCTGCAGGTTGGCGATGGTGTCAATCACACCCATGGCTTTGCCGGCGAGCGCCATGGCAACGGACAGCAGCACCACGTGTCGACACAGCGGTATTATGGCAAACACGAGCGAGATGATGAGAGTGCAGGATAAGAGGGCTGACAGGGAGGACCGGAGTCTGGAGAGGACAACCAACACGTTATGCAGTGTGTTCAGACTTTAATGACAAATAACACACATTTAGTCCATCACTGAGGAGTGTTCATTTAGGGCAACTCTACAGAATTTCTCTTGAAATGAGTGCATATTCAACATATTCTCAACCATTACTAACAAACCAGACTCTTAAACTAACTAGCACTATGATTGAGCACAGGCCAGCTTGCACAGGGGACTTCCAGGTTGTTGTTGCTGCAGGAAAGTCACCTTGATGGTCTGGTGCCTCTAATTTTTATTTACCCAGTAGGTTTATCACAGCCCTCAAGCTTTGGTACACATCCAACTTATCTTCACTTTATATTCTCCTTCTTTCCTGCCAGCTTTCCACTCTCCTTTTAACCTTGTCCTTGATCCCTTTTAGTTTGTTAAAGTGACTGTTCAGTCATGTGATACAGGGGTATAAAAACATTAAGCCAATCACTAATCATCATCATCATGCAGGATAAATCTACTGTCTCGCATTTGAATGGAAGTAACTTGCCTTTCAAATGTACAATTAGTCTTTTTTTTCCCAAATTGTCGTCACCAACCAAATGTGTCTAATGTGTTCTCTTAAAAAACAGTCAGACTTTAAACTCACAGAAATCTCAATACCTAGATCTCCAGAACGGTAGCTACGTACGTCTAGAGCCCAAGGCTTTAAAGAGGTGGGCGCACAGCTCTGGTCTAGTGTCTAATAGACCATACAAGCAGATAGTGGTTTCCTAGAATACATAAAGCAAACTTACATTACCTTGACATAAATATACATATGAACATAGGAATACTAGATTTAACTATTGAGTTTTGTTGCTACTTTATGTGTAGAAATAATAATGATAGTTGTAAATCTGCGATTCTTTCCTTTAAATATTTTTGGTCTTTGTATAACTTTATTAAACCCCAAAATACAGAAATGAAAATTTAACAAGCATTTGTCATGATCTTGCACATTTGAAGATGAAAATTAGAAATGAGCATAAAGTAAAGAAGTGAGTCATAATTTATATGTTATTTATATGAGCAATGCATGAACAACAAAAACAGAGATTTCACTGTGGTTTTCAAATACTCACACATACTCACGTTTGAGTGAATGCACCCACCTTCCACAAACCAAACTCACGTTTTCTTAAAGAGTCCTCCCATGCTGCTGCCCACCATCAGGAAGAACTGCTGGGAGAAGAAGACCCAGGTGATCTGCTGCAGGGTGGACTGGGTCTGACACCTCAGGTCCAGGATAGTGGGTCCCAGGAACGCGATGCAGAGGCCGAAGCTGAAGAACACGCTCCAGTAGGTGAGAGTTTGCCGCCAGTGGCGCTTAAACAGCGACCAGATCCGCTCCTCGAGCAGCCTCATGTTGGTCCTTCAGGGGAGCTTTAACTTCAGGGAGCTGCAGAAGTCCGAGCAGCTGCCAGCTGCTCATTTACAATATCCGCGTGGAGCTGTATTACCCGACTAAAACAAAGGTGCCAGAGAAGAAAGTAAACAGAGCTCAGGAGTGATTCAGCCTGGGCACCCTCCCCAGCTGCGTGCCTGTTAGGATACTGACGGACGTCACGCTGATTGGCTGCTGTACCGAGGTCCCGCCCTGATTCTGACTGGTTCAGGTGACCTGTTCAGTTTTTCCTTTCGTTTAATAACATAAAGAACTATCTTCAGCAACAAAATGAACATGGAGTCCTGCAGCAGATGTTTTGGCTCCCACAGAGCCCTAATCCTAATTTATGGAGTCAGTGTGGGATCACATGAAGACACTGAGACCACAGATCCACCAAAGAGCAAGTTCTCATGATAATTAAATCCTATGAGAAGTGCCTTGAAAAAACTAATATTTATTTAAATTAAATTACAATTTTCCTCTGTTTACTGCAGAGTGCGTGACGTTAATTGAAAAGCTGTCTGTAATAAACTCACTCACAAATACTCACAAAATAAAAAAAATAAACATGATCTTATCCATGGCTCGGGTGTGGCGTAAAAAATCCATTTGTGTGCAAAAAAGAAGAAGAAAAAGACATCTTTAATGAATATGAGCTAACATGCTAAAAAATAAATGCACCGACCCACACAAATGCCTTCCTCTGGGTGTCACAAAGCTCGAGCTGGTAAGTGGTGATTGCACACACCTGTGTGGAGTGAAACCTGAACAGAGGTGTGAAGACTGACCACACCACTGGAGGTAGCTGCCGCCAAGGGACAAAATGGATACTCACAGTTCATCTTGTGTCTCTACGTGAAATGCATTTGATGCTGTAGATCCAGAAATCCTCTGAGGATTCTGTCTAAGGATTGTTTTACGCCAGTGCACACGCAGCAGTGAGAGCACCTTACCTGTTAACTATTTACATCCCTTTAAAGAACAGAAGAGGAAAACAATCCATTTCTCTGTTTAACCCTTCACCAGTTCATCTGTTCTAGATTTACAAGTGTTAGCTTTACAATGACACCATAGAAACTCATATCTACCTTATATTATAGTTTTTGTAATTATAAACAATAAAAGGGGAAAATGTGAAAACAGGCAGCATTCAGCAAAAATATTCTCATTCCTAAGGGATTAACTTAACTAAAATACTACTGTTAGTCTCGCAATTTGACAATAGGAAACATAAACATAAAGTCATTTATGTGAGTGGATGAAGAGTGTGTTGTAAGGTCATGGTTACAGTAAACTGTATGCATAAACATACCATGAAATATGAATTAGGAGGGCACGCACGGGATCCTAACAATAAAACACATACTTAATCTATTCAAAGAGCAAACGCATGTGCAGTCATCACTAATACACACAGACAGTATTCAGTAGCTATAGAAGTGATTTAAGTGAAGTTGGGAAACAAATAGTGTTAGTAGCATATATCTAAGTAGCATATTGTTGATATCAGTGTGACTGATATGAAAAAGGTTCTGTATGTTGTTGCCACTCAAGCTAAGTGCAGTGGAAAAGTTATGGGAACATTTTTGTTTATTTTCTACAGGAAACTGAATCCAGTAACACACTGACTGCTGTGCCACTGTTCATAAAGTGACTTCCTGTAAGAACAGCACCATCTGCTGTTCATCAATGTTATTGCACCATTGCCTTTTTAATTATTTTTTTATCCTGACATAATTACCTTTGTAAGAACCCTTAAAGAAAACACTGAAAATGTGGCTGAATTTCAATAGTTCATTTATTTATTTATTGAATTAATCATTCAATGAATTATATGCCTTTTGGCAGTCACAGTACATTCAATTTCTATCATTTTATCAACAGTGTAGACACAAAATATCACATCTTATACAAAATCTAAACTTATCTTTTATAAAACATTTAGACATCATCTGCAGTTTTTTTTTATTTTTAATTTTAAATACAGTGCTCTATTGTTTATGTAACGGCATAAAACTCACTGAGAAAGATGAACCATCTGTTAAAATACATATATATTATTTCTTTTTCATTACGGTATTTAAAATAGCTTCATTTACCACAACTAAACACACAGTAATACTTCTGCCAATGAGGGAAGAAAGGGGCAGGTTTGGAAATGTAACATCCACAGTTATACATCCCTCTGAAGTCCCTGCAGGTTTGCCCTGAATTTCTCTCCTCGCTTTCATGACCTTGGCTTGATGTTCACTGACAGGTAAACAGAGGTTTGGATGGTCACAACATTATTCTTCTATCAGCTTCATACACTGCTGAATCAAAGACTGACTGGTTGGGAGTCCAGGAGTTTAATCTCTATAGAAGCGTTCATCTGTGGATCACTTGGCAACATGCCAATCATGTGAGAGTCGCTAAGCTCTCAGCTCTGCCCATGACCTGTGTACAGACAGTTGTCATGCATGGTTTGATTAAAACCATTCACAGTGGCCGTGTGACACCATTGTAGTTTCTACCTGCTTTATTGTTTTCAGGCCTTTTTAAAGACAGTCACCTGATTACTGTCATGCTTTGAAAGAAGGTGGAAAAGGAAGTTATTTGGTTAGAGGCCAAATAGCATTCATGTGAAAGTCATTAAGTGCCTGTTGAGCAACATCTGAAAGCCCCCTTTGGGGTTCCACATTCACGCCTACTTCGTGCCTGGCCACCTGCACAAAGCTGGGAAAGTAAGCAGGGTTGGAACTTCTCTTTCATCCTCACTATTTCAGTCGCCTCTCAGTTATCCACATGAACTGTTTTTCTTTTCTTTTTCTTTATTTATTCTGCAATGGTTCACTGAGAGGCTTCCTCTCTTTTTCAGGAACAACCTGATCACATTCAGACAGTTAAAAACAGTCATACCTGAAAGCTGCCCAGTACAACCACAGTCTGACATGTGGTAATTGAGCAGCGCCACTGGAGCACTTGGGGGGGGTTAAGGGCATTGCTCAAGGCCAACGATGTGGTGTTGATGAGGAAGTGGTCAGTGCTGCTTTTTCACTTGTCCCACCACCTAGATTTATCCTGCAGATGCAGGGATTGAACTGGCAAACATCCAGTCACAATTGATTCCCTAACCTCTAAGCCACGACTGTTTAGAGCAGAGTCTGTCCTCCTTCAAGGAGAGACTGTCTGAAAACTAATGTTTAATGTGCAATAATGATTATTGCATCTACGATGTCTGGCTGTTCATCCCATTCTCAAGTGCCATGGAAGATAATACCATACTAATTCATTGTGCTTTCTGTCCAACCCTGTCTCCTAAAAATTACATTTGTATAGGACGAAACTGTAATCCTGATTACGTTTTGATGAAGGACATATTTGTCACGTTGTACTGAAACGTATTTTTGTGAATGAATGACGCGCTACATTTATTAACGCGAAGCGATTTGCAACAAGGTGGTTGGGGTGGATGGAGGGCATTCACTATACAGGACTGACATGCCGGAGACCCGAGTTCGACACCAAAGTCCCCCGTGAGGTTGGGTTTAGGCAAGAAAAGTACTGAGGTTAGGATTAGAAA
>JAUMHL010000025.1:452071-469106 GCA_032362345.1 Sandelia bainsii | reverse complement strand
TGGCCGTCAAAAATACGTTACCTGTGAACATTTCATTAATACGTTCAGTATCAACGTATTTGCGACTTGTCATTTACCTTAACTGTGGACATAATGATCATTACGTTAACAGAAAACGTAATCGGGTCGCAAATAGGTCATGTATCAAAACGTAATCGGGATTGCAGATTCGTCCTATACGAACGTAATTTTTAGGAGACAGGGTTGTTCTGTCATACAAATCAGAATACCATTCATACCTCTATGGACACCATTAGGTCAAATGGCAGCCAGTCCAGGTTGTTAGTCACTCAAGTCAATATGTCAGTGCCTCTTGGAAAGCATGTCAGAATGACATAGTTAGGATGGCATAGTAAGTTCTTGACCAGTCTGTTGAATAATGACTGCTACATTTTGACACGGATGCAGTCCTTCAGTTCTGTTTCAATTTTTCTGCGTCACATCAATGTGAGTGCAGGAGTTGCCTCTCCACTCTGACCATAGGAATTCTCAATTTGGCTGTACAGACTGTGGTGATCTCACAATATTTGAATTTGCTTTCAACCACATAACTACTTTGTAAATTCTCCTTCATACAAGGTGAAACACCATGAATGCCTTCAAAGAGTGACTATTCTCAATTACCCCCATTTGCTTATTGCATTTATCCCATCTCTGTGACTGCAGGGATATTGGATCACCTGGCTTTCGAGAGAATCTGATTGGAGACAAACATGAGAGACTGCCAGAAGTAGTCGACATTAGCTGGAACCATGTTCTGTATTTTGGCAGAAGATGGTCCTTGAGACAAAAATAGTTATGGCTAGGCAATACTGACAAAGGGCTAAGGTTGGGAAAAGGTAATGGTCAAGGCAATAAGATACGAAACCATTCCATAAAGACCAATTCAGTCCACCAGCTTGTCAGCAGCAATCTTTGTCTGAAGGCAGGTCTCTCTCTTTAGATTGGGCTAAACAACACAACGGTATGGACGTTGAGTCATGGCATTGGGACTTCCTTCTTGTTAGGTCAAAATGCTACTCATACTACTCATCAGTAGATTCCTAAGTCTGAGGAAAGTTGGTTAGAAACCTCAGATTTATCCTCCAGGATGGTTTCACCCAACAACAGAGGAAGTTCAATAGCCACGATTCAACCTCACCTGGATGACTGAGAATCTTCACCAAAAGACAATGCTATGAGCTAGTTCATTTGAATAACACTTGAGCCTGGACTCCCCACAAGTCAGGAAGCCTTTTGAATCAAAGGCAAAATGTCTTTGTCCAGTTGCTGTTGACTTAGCATTTCTGGATATGCTATGACCTGAATGAGGTTAGAATTCTGATTATATACAAAATAAATTAATCTTACTAAACTATATTTTAAAACATGTTCGGTCAACGTATAACTCAAGAAACAAGTGAATGAATGAAGGTGACATCTTTACATGCGACTCCTTAACTAAACATCTGCTGATCAGAAAGCGTAGTGCAGTTTTAGTGACTGGAAGAATGATGGTGATAGGAAGCCACTATTTCATTCCACACAGACTTTTAGGGTCTTATTCACATTGCACCATTAATTTAACATTGATCACACACACCACAGGTCGCTAATGTGGTCTCGACCCATTGTAGTTGGGTAACATTAGGATCCTGTCTGTCACAAAGAAACTGTAATAACACTAAAGAGGATTTGAAATTTTCACGTTTGTATCTGTCCATCGACAGTATGTTAACTGTATGTATTTTGATACACTGACTTATGTAGAGCCTAAAGCTACTGTCTAAAGCTGCTCCCTGGCAATAGGTCCAATAGAGCTGTGCAAAACATAAGGGGTAGTAGTGACTCCTACTGAGAGTAGACTGCTAAGAGAAAGCACTTGTACGTAGGACATACTTTCCCACTTTACTGGTCTGGGGTTAAGGGGTTTTAGTACAATACAGGGTTATACTTTGAAACCATGTAAGCAAGACACAAAGGGAAGGGAGCAGGCTTCAGAGGACACTTCTGGTTTGTGCAAATAAGAGACCAAGAAACATATACACTTGTTATTTACATACAAAGCTTCTTAACACATTGGCTACACTAGATCAAATATAGATTCTTCACGAGCCAAAATATCATGCACAGTTTACTAAGGCAACTTCAGAAACTGGAGTGAGAGTCAGCAGTAACACTGTAATACCCCACAGTGAGTTGAAACACGGGAGGTGCTGTAGCAAGGCAAGTGTGTCGACATGAACACATTTAAGTTTTCTATTCACAATGGAGTCAAATCTATGGTAGGTGAAATGCTTCATCTGAGCAGAGCTACTGGAAATGAACAGCTTGTTGCTACTATTTCAAGATGTGAGCTGCTTATGTACGTACAAACCCTTAGCTGCCACACCAGTGATTCCTGGAACTAATAATTTCATCATAGGTAAATCTGATTTTGTTTAGCTATGCCAGTTTATAAGCTTGCTGGCACATCTACATATGTAGCTACCCATCATGTTCAAGATACACACCATGAGTTTGTTATTTGACAACCGCCTATTAGCATCCGGGGCTTTAACTATTATTACCACTGTTTATGTGACTGTGATGGGGGTAGGTATGTTATATGCAAATTTTGGGGGTTTGGAGGCACTATTAGATGCTATAACAAAAAATTTTAAGCTACATTGTGGTGTTTTGGTTAAGAGATAAGTGAAACATTAAGACAAAACAGTGAGCAAAATTATAAATGATACTTAACTGATGTGACCTCCATTCAAACGACAACTCTTGTGTATTTCTTGTCCCAGACGTATTCAGCCATAACTATATAATGGTTTCAGATGTGCTAGCTACCTTAGATGGTTAAAGCACTGGGTGTGCTCTCAGTAGAACTTGTATAAGTCTGTGTACTGTATATGTGAACTCAAACAGAGTGGAGCAGTATTTTTTCTTGGGTTTGGAAATATATGTGTGTGTGTACATGTGTGTTGGCAGGATACTTAAATCTCTGGTGTCTAGGGGGTAACAAGGTAATAGTTACACGATCAGTGTCACTGATTGTGCAAAATGTGAGCAAATATGCATGTGTGTGTGTGTGTGTGCGTGCGAGTGAGCAGGGATGGAGTGTGTATCTCAACTCAGTCATTTCAAGTCCAGTAAGTGTATTTCCAGAAACCCTGTGTGACTCCGTGGTCAGCTGCCATGAAAATGAGTGAGTGTGTCTTTGTGCTGTGGACTGAAAAGACAGCTCCTATTTTCTGTGTGGATCTGCTCCTCCTCTGTGCGACCTCTAGAAGATGCTTTGTCTTCGGTTCTTTCCTCGACCTGAGGACAGAACATTTGACATAGCATCATTCTAAAAAAGTGATTATTCATAAAGCTAAAGTACAGATGCTATGACCCATGCTTTCCATTAAGACTTTTACCCATTAAAAGTTTATTTTTCTACTTGCTAGCATGATATCTACTTACAGTATATGCATATCCTTGACAATATGAATTTAGGTCTAAAATAAAATAAGATAAAATAAAGTCATAGTTACGAAGTGTATGAAAAGCTTTATTGGGGTATATAATTGGTGACAGTAATAATTACACAACTCCTTGTTTGTTTTCATTTTCTTATTAGTTCCTCTGAGACTTCTGTGTTTAGTTTTTTTGTATTTGTGTCAAACTCTGCTGCCTGCTGGCTTGTTCCAGAGTTCTGCTAATTAGTCAAGTATGTCTGCAGAAACATTTCAGCTTTTGTGGTCAGGAGCAAAACGAAGTTGTGTTTAATGCTGTTTCGTTCCACACACTTCAGGAAACTTGCAGTTTTAATAGTATCTATCTCATAGTTATCATCATAGACTTGTTTAAGCCGTCTATAGGTAACATAAAACTAAACAGCATGGGAATACAAGAACACTCAAATGAGCATCCACACAGGATGTGTGCATGATTCTACACACGTAGCTGCTCACTATGTGAGGAAATAAGTTGCTTTCAAACATGGTAAATGGACCAGAGCTTGTAGTGAATTATGTTATGTTATGTGAGATTGTGTGGCAGGTAACTTACTCAAAGGCTGAAACACTGAGCTGCGGTGGCCTGGGTCTTTCTGGAGCTGCACCTCTCTGAGGGAAAACACCGAGGCAGCTAAAATAAAGGACACAGGACATCTTAAGAGTGCAGGAAAAAAGACACATAAAAGACAAAGCGTGTGCTATGTTGTGATTTACTGTAGTTGCACTCCAACTCCATATTTGAAATATGCATATGATCACATTTTACAATTCTGTAACACGTAAGCCTAGTTTCTTATTCAAGCTATTTAAATAAGATTAAATATTGTTAAATGTTGCTACAGTATGGCCTTGGCCTAGACAAGCTACTACACTTTTTGTGTTGTTCCATCATATGCTATTCTTACAATATATTCTTGACACTGGCATTTTCCTCCCTCCAATCATGTGGAGATGTTTGGCCCATATAAAGACTGTGCTTTTAGTGTGAAGCACTTGTTTTCAAAAGAAACATTTACATTCATAATGGAGAAAGTGCAACATTTAAAAAGTTTGACTATTACTTTACAATGAAGTGATAGCAGCCTGTTAAACCTGGAATGAGTCAGTGCAGAATGTGTTTGTTTTTACAAACTATAGTATCTTAAATAGTTATGACGTGAACTATAATATTGAATATGGAATTTATAATACTTTAGTAACATAATACTAAAAATAATACTAATAATGCAATGATTCACTGGGATGTCTAAATGGAAGAGAGCCATCGTTAATGTAATTAGGTGGTAACTGACAAAAGTATTTAGGACTTGTGAACTGAGCGTTTTAGCTGCAATTAAAAAAAAACTGACCTGACCTTTTTTCTGTGCAAGCACTGTGTACTTTTTGGTCAAAATTGGGCAATCATACTAAAAAACACTGTAATCAACTATGTTTTTTGGAAAGGCCACTGCTGAGGGAAACATAACACATTTACAGTAAAAGTACAATGTGCTGTCTTACGCTGTGTGTTTGTGTGTGTGTGTGTGTATGTGTGTCTTACTGTCTGCCAAATTGTGAATGTTATCTCCCAGACTCAGGAAGTAAGGGTGCCGTAGAGCAGCTTCAGAGGAGATTCTGCTCCTGGTGTCGTACTGCAATCACAATACAAAAGCAGCTCATTAGACAGTGTCTGAAATCACAATTAATTTCTGTCTCATGTCCAGGTGTGTGGCCGCCATCGTGCAGCTGTCTCATACCAGCAACAGAGCAGACAGAAGGTCAATCCCCTCTGTGTCCAACCTGATGAAGACAAATATGAGACAGCTTATGTTACCACTATTCAGGGAAATTTTACAATCGACAGTATTACTGAAAATCAAAGCAAATGCAAAGTAATCATCCATGTTTGTCTAATTACTTTGAGGCCTTATACCATGAGGGCTATGTATAAAAATCATTGTAATACCTACATGATTGATACAATATTTCTGATAAAATCCCTATTATAACAATTTAAGCGTGCAGAGCAGAACTGTGTCACTCTCCAAATATCTATGCACCTAACTATGATTAACCAGACATTCCCATTGGTCTTGGCTATGTTTTCCATTTACCGAGGTGGTGGAATGTACATTTATATACATACATTTACAGTCATTTATGACTGAAGTAATGACATTACTCCACTTTTTGCTTCTTTAACTTCTTTAAAGCGTAGTTCCTCTAATTCTTATTATCATTACAAAAACAACACATAATTTATGCTGCTTTACTACAGATTAAAGATAAAGTTTGCAACTTCTCTGCTGCAGCTCAACAAAAACAGAGAGAAATTACACTGTAACTTTGAAAGATATCAGCTTGTAATAGCTTAGTGGGACTGTGGGAAGAAGAGTTGTACACAGTGAGCCTGACTTCTTACAGTGGAGTGGCTGTGCAAAGCAGGAACAGGTTTAACAACCAAGACATATTTAAATGTATATTGATACATGTCAGTTTTGTATTAAGACCAGCTTGAAATATCCTGAACTATTCCTTTAAGGTGCTTGTTGCTAAGAGTAAAAAGTGTAATAATAATAGTGTAAAATGGTGTATGCATTAATACAACAATAACTACAATCCATTCTGTATAACAAGTATTTTACCTGGTGTTTAAATATATTTTGATGCTAATACTTTTGCATTTGTATTCAAGTACTGTATACAGAACTTTGAACAGAGCAGTGCTGGCTGGTATGCTGGTTGTAATTTCCTGTACAATATGAATGTTACACGTACCAACATACATTCACTTACCTGTAATGTTTCATTAGGCAGGAAATTGCATAGTATTAATTACCCACAACTTACTCTGTTTAACTGAACCAAACAACCATGACACACAACAGTTTGTTAAATTTCAACAGTTTGTAATACTAATTATTGTACATGTACATTTACAAAATTACACTGGCAAAGGGCATGCTGGGTACACCTCACTAGCTAGCTCAGTAGCATAACAGTGTGTTAACAGCTGGGAGACGTGAGGCCACGTTGCTACGGCAATGAAGAAAGTGAGACCGAAGATGCAGCGGAAGAGCTTGTACCCATGAGGGGCTATATATTACAACGTTTGTCTAGCTAATGTTGTTGCTCCAGGTGGTGAAACAAGCAAATAACTCCATCACCACTGCAGAAAACTTTTTACCTGGGCACGTGGTTGATGAGAGCTTGAGGTCTGTATTGAGGAAAGAGGTAGGACCTAAACTCATCATTACTGCTGATACCAGGCCAAGTGTCTTCTGTTGGAGTGCCTGAAAAACAAATAACAGAGGAAACGTGTGGTCATCTGCTCTCACAGGACACTGTCATTTAAAATACTAGTTTTCACATCATATACAGTAATATATGATATTAGTCTAGCCTGTAACATAGTGTGTATATATTATGCAGCTCTCTTACCAAGGAGCCTAAAAATTAGATGTAGTTCTTCCTTCACAGTCGCACCGGGAAACATGGGACGACCTGTTGCCATCTCATACAGGATACAGCCCACACCCCTGGAAGAAAAGGGAGGAGATGAAGAGCTCACCCAACATTTTGAAACTCTATGTGAAGCCCTGTTCAGCAAACACACACTTCAAAGAGTGCTGATGATGAGTGCAAACATGGTTGGTGTGAGTGGGCACAGTGCAGCCTTTTGTTCCATCCAGGATGGTGTGATGAAGAGACACCCTGTGGTCTCATGATGGACTTCTAGTTAGGTGAGCTCAGAAAAGTCTGTTGTGTTGCTAGACAGCCACATTTAATCCTCGGTGATTTACAGAGTGCAGGTTTCCTCACCATGACAAACTGCTAATGAGCAAAAACACACACAGAATGCAGATGAATTACGCTCCACTGTGTGACTAGTGACTCATCTTTCTGCTAATAACCTGGGAGATTTTAATAGATATGCATGATTCATGGCAATCCTGAATGATCTTCAAGCGTAGATATCCACCTAATTCACTAGATGACTGTGTCACTCATTACCAAGAGTGGGACGTGGGGTTTTGGGGATCCTGTGTACTTTGTGACAGAGTTCAGCATGTCAGCACTGTTGAGATCAAATCAGGCTGAGAAAACATAATATCGCATGTTGTTGAATTATAAAGAAAATGTGTTCTCTATAATAATAGAGAACTGTCTATATTGTTTATGTGCATAGCAGACATCTTGGATTTTTTTTTTAGGCTTGTCCGACTTTCCGATTCGGAAATCTGACTTCAGAGAGAGTTCCAGTTAAAATTTCAAACCGAGAACTGGGAAATTTCAACAGCCCAGTCCGAATGGAACTACAGGTTTCCTCATTTCATGTTGGACCATGATTAGCTTCAGAACAAATTGTAATATCACCCTATTTTAGCAGAGAGAAACTATCCTCCTTCATCAGAGGAATGTGAAAACAGCCTTCTGCTCTCAAACTGTGCACATAAAAGATTGTGCACAGTGAAGTCCAAACATCCAAGCGAAGTAATGATAAGCAAAACATTTTTTTTTTCTGAGAGAAGGGGGACTTTAAAAACCATCTCCTCTCAGTTGGACATTTCAATTACTGAGCAGCTCATAAAATCTGTTACTGAAAGAAAGTTGATAACACAAAGTTATCAGATGGTCGCCAGTTCATTTAGAGACTAATAAATAGGGAAGAAACTACATCAAGCAAATGGAGAGAAGCAAAAAATAACATTATTAGCTTTGACAAAGTTTCTTGTATTAATGTGTTTGTGAATCACTGACCATGATGTAGTTATCATGTAATACACAGAAAAGCAAGCAGATGTTCATCATGTACATGTCAGACTACTGATGATCAAATATCCATGTCCTACTCACCACATGTCGATGGGTGTGGAGTATTCTGTAGAGCCCAGCAGCACGTCAGGGGGTCGATACCACAGAGTTACCACTTCATTGGAGTAGGTCTTCGTGGGGACGGATTTGGCCCGAGCCAGACCTGTACAACATAAGGTTTAAAGTTAATGAGATGTCAGTAACAGAAGAATGGATTTCAGCTACTTTTCACAAGCCTGCATTTTGTGCAAATATTCAACCTCTTTCACGTTGGCAACCTTTGCATCAAAAGTCACTTGAAATTATTGTATTTTATGTCTCTGCAGGCTCAGAGCCAGGGGGCCCCCAGACAAGTAAAAAATTCTTGTTGGAAAGTCAGTCGGTAACAAAGAACCATAAAACTAATAAAAATAGACATGACTACAAAGAGATGGAAATCAGTACAAAACTATGTGATTCAACTAACAGAGATGCTAAATGATGACAGGAAGACACACAATGACCACAACTTGATCAGTGTGTTTACATGCATTTAAAGGTGTAGTGTGTACGTTTTATAGGGATCTACTTGCAGAACTGGAACATAGTCTTCATAATAATGTTTCCATTAGTGTGTAATCACCTGAAAGTAAAAATCATTGCAGTTTCATTAGCTTAGAGTGAGCCTTCTATATTCACACAGCGAGCGAGTCCCCTCACCCCTCTTACACACTGTGATATCTCACCTAGCCCAAAAGGAATTTTCATATCTCACAATTGTCCACTTGGACCCATGGATATACTGATTTGATTAGAAGTCTGAACAGACTTGCATGCAAACTGCAACTTGACTTGTTGGTGGAGACATAAAACCACAAGGCAGCAGGTTAGAAACTCATCTATGTATTAACATGGCAGAGAAATCTGTATTGTCCAGGAGAGAAATCTACCTAGGGAAATCAGGTTTCAATAATCCCTTACCCAAGTATGGAAGTCACTGACAGAAATCAAACACAACATGACTAGACACAATAACAAATAGATACAAAGCGACCACAAAGAGACAAAATGAGTTGTGTCTCTTTCAATCAGAGGCTCTTGCACCTATGTAGAAGGAGTGGGGCCCTTTTTCATGTCTGTACCCAAGGCCAACCGTGCCAATCTTGACATCTTAGCCATAACCTCTACACGCTGTGATGTCGTAAAGTGTCTAACAGATCAGTGTCACCCAAGAATGAAATGTTGGAATAGTTCCTTGAGCAGTCTCGTTCACTGACTTTAGTTAAAACATGTGGAAAATAGTGAGGGGATATTAGTGGGTTTATCTACCAACTTCCAGCACAAAATTGAGAAAACTCGGAGAGAGTGGCACAGTTGCTAGGATACGGAAAGTAAAGGTGCTAAAGTAATCAAGACAGGAGATCTGTGAGCGGCAGTAAAATATAATTGGAAAGGCAGGAAGCATGCGATCTAATTCCCAAGTGTTTGAGTTACCACCACCGCATTTGCATTTGTTGACGTCCATAAACGCTACAGATCTGCAGGTTTTCCTACCAAAGTCAGCCAGTTTGAGCTCGCCCTTGTCGTTGATGAGCAAATTCTGAGGCTTTAGGTCTCTGTGAAGGATTTTTCTCTTGTGGCAGTAGGACAGTCCACGCAGCAGCTGAAACATGAAGATCTGTGGGAAAGTGACCAGGAATAAGACATCTTCATAAATTTTCAAATGGAATAGTTCCACTGAAATACAAACTTTAAATACACCATGAACTGCAATTTTATCAAACTCATTTGTAGTAGATATGTCTGTATATATATGTGTATATATCTGTCTTTGGTATACAGTAAGCAGTGTTGTTGGTATCTCATGCAGTTGCTAATGAGTCATTTTTTTTGCAACTCACCTTGACATTATGCATGCTCATGAGATTCCCGCAGTTGTCCAAGTACTGTTTAAGATCACTGTCCTGGAAGACAGAACAGCTGCAGTGTTCATATATTTTAATTAAATCCAGATTCCACTTGTGTAACTGGGATCAGTACCTTCTGAACACCTGCATGCTGAATGTACTCACCAGATACTCGAACACTAGAGTGAGGCAGCGGTCAGTGTGGATGATGTCGTGCAGCGTGACGATGTTGGCGTGTTTCAGGTTCTTCAGCAGAGACACTGGAAGTACAGAAGGGAGGACAGTTGAGTTGTGCTGTTTAGTCCGACTAAAATGTGTCTCTCTGGTCCTGCCCATGTATAGTGGAGTACTATTTTGTGGGAGTCCAGTTTCCTAAATCTGACTCTAAAGTCAGCACATCCAATAGAGCCATGACAAAATTGTGTATTTACATTCATAAAGCATGGCATCTGCCTCAGTTCAACTTTGAAGACAGAAGGAGGTTTATGCAGGCAGTATGTTCTGTCAGAACTGCCTGTCGATTGGTCAAATAGGAATAGGATAGAAATAACTATCCAGTATTCACACATACTTCAGGTCATGGCCAACTGGAAGGTGAAAACTAAGCCAGAGTTTTAGTTTTTCTCTCCAGATCTCCCCCCTCCTGCCTCTCATTCTTGACAAAAGTGGTTGTGTCACTGTTCATGTGAACATCCAACACTATGAATGCCTTCCAGCAGAAACTGTCTGAACATGTGCTTTAATCCCTGAATTTACACTCCCCCTCCCTGTATGACAGTCGACTATTCACATTCACCTTGCATAGTAGCGCATCAGAGCAACTATAAACAACTTTTTATTTCCAGCGTGGTTAAACTCCAAGGTCAATTCATAATAGCCCTGTGTGTGTTATTTTGTCAATTAAAACTAGTGCAGTTTGGTAACGATTGGCCTTGAAATAGAATTCTTATCCACCGGAGGGCAGCACACCTTGTCCCCAACCTTGACTGAAGAGTGTATGCGTGTGTGTGTATTTGTTATGTGTGTGTACCTTCTCTGATAGCAGTACATGGCGCTCCTTCTTCGTGCTCCAGCCGAATCTCCTTCAGTGCCACCAGGTTCTCTGTTAGTTTGCTTCGCCCTTTGAACACTGTCGCATACGTCCCCTACAAATACACAAACCCACACACAAATGAGGTGACATTCTGATAACACCACATACTAGAAAACTCATACGTCAGCACATATGCCCTTTTTTGTTATTAATTCGAACAGAGTAACTAAGATAATTTGATTGGAATGTGTTTACCGTCGCTGCCTGTTTACTTTCTCGTCATTATCTCTATAGTAGCACATAAACATGAAGCTCAGCAGATAATTAATTGCAGCTGACTGAAAGAGGCTACAGGTTTTAACCGCTATCACCCACCAGCACCATCAAAGCATTACTTCAAAGTAATGCAAGCATCTCAGACAGGCTTTGATTTAATCCATTAATTAAATGAATATTTATTTCCACAGGATCTGATTATTGGGGTTTAGAGTACTGACTGTTAGTGCTTGTCTTGCTCAGTCATGATTACTCTACATACAGTATATCCTGGGATTTTGCATGTTACGTGGTTGACTGTAGGTGTTCTAAGTTTGAACCAGCCACTTTAGGCAGAAAATTTCTTGCAGACATTACGCAAAAGCAGTACAATAGGTACTTTTATAATGGTCACACTAAAACCACTGTTTTCCACTGCATATAAATCAAACTATGGCTTCATGAAGCACTGCTCATAATAGCAGCTCTTGTCGATCCCTCACTGATGTTATCAGCTGCCGAGTCTTGTGACTGACCTAATGCAGAAAGCTTCTGCCATTGATCCTTCCCTTTTCCTTAAGGCAATAAGTGATTTTCACACAAATAATGTGGGGTTCATGCAGAGCTAAGGTGGGATAATGGACACCATGGGTATACTGTAGGCATATAAACAAAGCTACTGTAGATGTGCTGTACCTGTTAGGCTCTGGTCTGCCCTGAGAGGTTTGACTCACAGAGAGTCTAATAAGTCTAATGACTGCACAGACAACAGCAGAGACTTCTTTTATTCTTGTTCAATAAAGTTCACTCCAGGCTCAAGTTTATTGCTCAGATGCTGCAGCAGTGGATGAATTGAAGAGTGAAGTAGATCAACACTAATCCCTTGCTGGACTGTGTGACAGCTGACTGTTGGCTGTCTGAAAATTGTTTAAAGGGCAAACATGTAGGAATTCATAGTGATGTACCTCGCCCAGTTTGCCGAGTTTCACATATGTCTCCAGCTTCCCAAAGCCAATGTCAGACTAGAGGGAAATAAAGAAAAAATATGGTGAATCTCATAGTGTTGACTGTTTCTGATTCTCTCCTCTGATTAGAACTGTTGTAACATCAAAATTGCAAACATTCATTCAAGGAATACACTGGACTCTAATATTAACACAGAAGGAACAAAATGACAATAGTATTAATAAGAGGGTGGAAAGACAAGTGATTTGCAGAGAAGAAATATGCTCAGGAAAAGCAGCTGACACATTTACTGGTTCAAGAGTAACCTAATAAACACACTGTAAACAAGAAGCTAATATGGCTGCTTAAATGGGAGCAAAACAAAAAGCCTTGCAGCAGTTAGTATGAGATATGAAATATTGTCATGTCATGTAATCACTTTATAGGCTTAGCCTACAGTTATTTTCATACATGTATTCTAACATCCAGTATTAGACAGTAGATTATAATGTATACAGTAATATAAAGCACCAACCAGAGAAGCCCGTCGAGACATGCGACTGGCTGGTTTGCACAGTGGTGAATTTTCACTCTCCAGCTGCAGTTTCTTGAGAAACTCTGGAGGCAGGCGGATGTCCATGGGCAGAGACATGCGCTTACTGACATCCTGCAAGACATCAAGAGACACCAAGGTTTATGATAGACTACTGTTTCTCTGTAAGGGAGTAGTGGTTAGCCACCATTTTATTCTGTAGCTCTTTGGTACCAACATTATTAAAATCATGGCTGTTAGCTCCTGTTGCCAAGCTTGCTGACTCTTCATTCTCATTAATACCCTGGATACTAAATTTAGATGATCTGAAAGAAACAATTTTCAGAAACTGATCCCATCTCACTCAACTATTAATATTACCAATGTCACGTTACTGTAATTAGACATATGTTATTAAAGGTGTATAAGTTAATAATATGTTTATTAATGATAATAAATCATTTAGCAAGCCACAAAACACTGAAATAATGCCCCATCAAATACATAAATGAAAAAGAACCAACTGTTGAAAGCTTAAAAAGGAGACAGTTTAAAAGCAGGCACACACAGCTGCGCTATGTGGACAAGGAGGTTTCTCAGCCATGTTTTTCATTCATCCACCTCACAGCTGTCTGCCAGAAAAGACACTCTTCTACTTTAATGAACCCAGCCACCTACACAGGCTGTGTAATAGCTCATATATCCCTCCTGCTAGGTAAGTAACCTGCAAAACTACAAATATTATGTAGTGTGTGACTCACTGCTGCCAAAAGGATGAACACATCCTGTGTAGACACAGTTATAGTAGCTGCTGCTGCTCTGTTTTGTTTTTATTACGTGGCCTGTGGAGACACTGCAGGGCACAAAGAACACAAATAAGCTTTGAGTGGCAGCTACTCTTGATTATCCAGCCATAACTGAATTAATCACGAATTAATCAGTCAGTAAGACTTTCTAAATAAATTAAACACCATTAATGGCAACTTTGAAAAATCCTTTTGGCTGGTGTATGTTGCACAACTTGCCCTTAAAGCTAAATCTTTTAATCACCAGTGAAGACCCCGTCAAAGTATGTGAGGCACAGAGTCAGACAAATCCATGTATTAACCTGTTAACTACAAACTGCAGACCTGATTCCACTGAGAATCTCAATTTCAGTAAATTCATTATCGTTATTAATCCCTGTAGCATTAACGGTGAGTTGGAAAGTCTCCGTCAAAAGATAAACAGACATGGCTTCAGCAGAATGAGAAGAACAATATGCTAATAATGGATTTTATTACAGCCATTTGTTGACAGGTCTGTTCTTTTATCCAACGGGGATATTGTCAGTGTCTCAGTATCTAAAGACCAATTCATACTTTCCACATCTGTGTGTCCACTACAGTATCCTATGTTTTGTCACCTCCCAAGTCCGCAAGGCTGCAAGCAGACTCCCTCCAGGCATATTGAAGAATTCTTCCCCTACAGTAACAAGTCAAATCTAGGCTTGTAAATGTTAATAAGCCAATAAATCGATTTTGAGCCTGAATGCTGTGTTGATGTGTATGACTTATCTATACCCTTGTTAGTTACCTTAGTTAACCTGCAAACCTTTCTATTAGAAAGAGGTGCCTACATTTAAGAAGCTTGCTGAACGAAGCTGCCAGTCATCTCACAGTCACACCATTATTTTTGTCACTGCAGAACCAAGTCCTTCCTGAGCACTTCCCTCTGGCGTAGCTTTTACACTTCGACTGTCTGGTACGAGTTGAGTGTGGAAACTCGGAATGAATCACACTCACTCCGTGGGGACTTTTTCTGAAAAGGTGGAAGTGTGAACTTTTTCACATTTCCAATAAAAACTCGGGTGCTGAGGGGAGTGTTAAAAGCTTCCGAGGTGACTCATCTCTTCGTCTTGAGCTGGCAGAGAAGTGGCTCCTGGGGAAGAATTTAAACAGGAGAACCAACTAGTTGTGCTACTCTTGATATCTGCACCAGACTGACTAATTCTTCTCATGTGCACTTGAACCTGTACAGTATCTTATTGGTGCTTAATCTGCATTACATCAGTTACACTGGAAAATTTTGGCAGCTTGTCCAGGAACCAAAGGGAACACTTCACCTGTTGACTTGTCATGTATCCTGTTAACCTACAGTATGTTCTGGTGTGGGATCTTTGAGCCTCTGCTGCTCACCTCCATGGAGAAACGTCTGTGTTGGGCCTTGCTGTGGTAGTGGAGGTGGGATGGAGACTGAGCTCCCGGTGTGGTTGGTTCAGGGCTCACTGGACTGACATCATGCGATGGAGGACCAAGCCTGTCTGGTGTCAGACCTGACAGTGAAAAAATCACATTCAGTCAACATTTGCAGATGTACAGATACAGCAGCAGTGGGCAGCGGCATTCAGTGAAAATGCTCAGATAAACACACTGTATGCTTGCTGATGAACAAAGTGGAGTAACTTAAGAATGATCCATTTTTCTCAGTCTGTAACAACAGCAGGTCAGAGGGAACAGTTGAAGAAAAAAATCAGTCTTCTCCTTTTTAGTGACACATCTAGCAAAGCCACCTCTAGTGCAATCCTCAGAGTTATTGTTGCTGGTGAATAAAAGCACGAGTTTAGTGTCTCCACTAAACAAAAACAAGCATAGTTGTCGGCACACAACTACAAAATGGACTCTTAGCATCTTGTTCTCAGAGACAAGGCTTATTAAGACTACAGAGGAGATCATGGCCATTGAAGCAAACATTATAGACAGTTCTACTGTAAGCACACGCCAGCATCATAGCGCAACAAATACCAGCCAATGTGGTGGGATGCACTTTGATCCTCATCGTATACCACTGTGTTTGATGCCTGATCGGCGTCCTTTAAACGCCCCCTGCTGTGAGGTTTTCAGTTGCAGTTTGATCTCCACTTTCAATGGTGAGTGTACAGCAAGCAAGAGGTGTGGCAAGTGGACATGTGTCTCCATTGTATCAGCAAGCCTTCAGGCATGCGCGTTTGTGTGTTACAAGCGTTCCCTCCTGGGGTGAACCACAAAGCGCTTTAACTCCTTGTTTCCATGGGGACAATGGCTAACAAGATAAGCAGGCCCTGGTGTAAAAGAGGACATCTCATACAACTCTTTATTTATGCACGCAAACATTTATATTTATCGCATGACCTATGGTCACTGTCACTGAGCAGGAAATTCAGCAATTAAACACAAACACATATTACACTGACAGGCTGCAGGTGCATCAATGATAGTAAAAAGATAAAGCAGGCAAACAGATAGAGGCCAAGGTTTTTAAAATGCCTGAATGAGTTTAACAAGGCATTTTTATTTAATGGTACAACAGAGAAGCTCCTGACAGTCCACTTTGTGTCAGATTGATTGACAGTCTGAATGGACTGGAAGGATGAAATGGCAACCTGTTTGCTAGTCATTTGAATATCACAGCTACAGCGCTCCTTTGATCTCCTGATGCTAATTAGGGTCAGTAAAGGATGAAATGAGCACAGACATGCACACACGGGGCCTGATTGCTGCGAAATATGGACAGATGCCTGCTAGACATCTTTTTGGGAAAAGGACAATCCAATATGGTACGCCACATGATGTTTTTGTAGCGTCTCCACTTGAAACTGTGGTTACAGTGAGAGGGAGAACGAGACTGACAGGATGCAGGAAATAAAGAACTCATCATAAGGGTGTGTGTACGAGGTAACAGGATGGAGGACCCAAACACAGACACACACACGTAGGACAGAAAGATGCAGAACAGCCTCGCTGTTCTGTATAAAAGGTACCAAACTGGTGGGGGTTTGTGCTGACCCTCATTTAAGCCACCTCAAGAGGTAGTGTCAGTTGCTGTTATAAAAACCCGAGGCGGCATCGGGTGTTGGAGGGAAGGGCTGTGAAATTTTGGTGACGTTTTATTGTGAGACCAGCTACTGTGGTTGTTTCTCCTGTGAGATTTTCCCACGTACATTGGAGGAGAAACAGCGTTTACCTTGTCTGTGAAGATTCTCAGTCATCCAGGTCATGGTTATCCCAAAAAAGGTTCAGAATTATATTGAGAAAGCCCTCTGGAATGGAGGGTGAAACGTCTTCAAGGAACTAAAACAAGTCCAGTTGCCACTGAATAACCT
>JAUMHL010000025.1:425826-440647 GCA_032362345.1 Sandelia bainsii | reverse complement strand
GCCCTCTGGAATGGAAGGGTGAAACGTAGTCAAGGAACTAAAACAAGTCCAGTTGCCATTAAAAACCGTTTTTTTTTGAGACACACACATACACTTAAAATAATTGGCATTGTAGGTTTAAGCATGTAAATTGCATGGTGTTCTAAATACACCTTGTGCCTGTGTGGCTGCTAGTTACACAGGAGTTAAAGTCTGTTTTTGCTCACGTTAACTTGGAAACTCTGAAAAAGACATAACTCTTTTGTCCAGATGTGGGGGTGTCCTGTTGCTAGTCAAAAATAGTTCACCTGCGACCTCTCCATAAAGTGGTAAGAATCTGCCAAAATAGCTGGAAAAAAATGAAAAATTAGACTCAGAAACAAGATTGGGATCATATGTCCACATCTAATTCTGCTCTTACAAATTTGTAGTTGTGTGCTCTTAGCCTGTTTTAAATGCTTTATCAAATCCTTTGCATTGTCAGTAGTCTTCCATAGAAGTCATACTCTTGGCAAAAACAGTAGGATCACAAAATGCACAACCAATCCTAGGTATAATGAATATAATATATTTTCTCAGTCTTTTCAGCCAATAGCATCTGGCATCACTCTGTGACCTACAGTATTCACAGGGAGGAAGTTGGTTGTGCAACTCTGTCCGCACACACACACTCAGTCTCACAAGTGCATCTGCTTAAAGCGGGGTGCCAACAAACCTCTGTTTGTCTGTAGCTGTGATTCTCCCTGGAAACAAACACACTTCATGTTGCTACGTCACCCTCTCTCCTCGCTGTTCCTGTTTGATCTCTGTTTGCCTTTCTCAGCTGCTGTCATGCATCTTCATCAGGGTTTCCGTCTTTTTGGATTGCCATTGAATGTCATTCGGATGTAACATTCTTTTCTAATAACAATCAAATAACATCTCTTAAATATTTTCCCAGCAGTGATTAATGTAATAATTGAAACAACTGCACTTGTAGAAAAGTATGCTTTTAACATTATGTAGATGGATTGATTGAACAAATTCTTCTTTGTTAAAGTAAGGTTGAGCGCTAATTAGCTAACATTAGGAAGCTACTGAAGATTCATCCATAACCATTTTTGATTCTGTTCCTCAAAGGTAAAGGTCACTGTAACCTCAAGTATGTCCATTATTATATTATATTATATTATATTATATTATATTATATTATACGTTTATAATAATAGTTTATTTATAATTAAGTTTATTTAAATTATTATACATTTTTTGTAAATTCGCCACAATCATTCACTTGGACACATTTTGGTGGTCAAAAGTCAAAGGTCATGATTGTTCCATTCTCATCAATGCTATATCTGGAGGGAATTTCATTACATCTTGCACAAAAATCCACTTGGACAACTTTATTGGTTGGCAGAGGCATACAACCACAATGCAAAAAATCATGTTAATGTTGATCTTCTAGCATTTTTGGCTGCAGTTTTTGCCATCTTTGCTGGGTACAGTTACCAAGATCACAGGAGTCAATCCAGCATGTGGTGAGTTTAGAGCAAAATGTATTGCAACTTGTTCAAATTATCAGTCATTATTTATACCATTAGAAGCTCTGAACTGCTCTGTCTCTGTGATTCTTCTCACCTAGAATTACCACAGCTACCTGTGCTGTCACTTCAGACCAGTGAATCATTCAGAAGTTGGATTCATTCACTTCACTAAAATGCTGTCACCTTACAAAGAGCAGATACGTCCTTATTTGAATGTTATGCATTATGCAAAGGGTTTTCAAACAGCATTTCAAAGATTAATGTAGTGAAATCATATCTATTGGAAATAGAGTGAATTAATTAATTATTATATAAGTGAATTACTAGAGTCATAACCTATCAAATCTCATAATGCCTGAGTCAAATTTTCTGTGATGAATCATTAAAATATCTCATTTCAAACTATAAACATTAGGGCCGCTGCATTGGGTATGTTTATATGTACACAAGAAACCAGGTCACTGGGAGAAATCGAGTTATGCAGGAAATGTGTTAGTGTTCCTACATGCACTGTAGTTACATTGGGACCTAGAGACCCCTCCCAGGGCTAAATGCTGAGCTATGGTAGCTGGAGCAAAATGCCAGCAGCAAGCCAGGAATATGCTAGTGACATGCATCTATCTATTATCCATTATCCATTATCCATTTTCTGTTATCTCTCTACTTGTACCATTTACACCCAGTATTTTGTTCTCAGGATTGTAAATCAAGTTATTTAATAGTCAAGAGTCAGGTGTTCTGAAGGGGGGGCTACTGAAAACCTTCAGAAAACACCTCTCTCATTAAACATTGGTTTAATGACCATCAAGTGATTTTAATGTTGTGGTGGACAGAGGTCAGCATAGGTGATGAGAAATCTGATTACTAGAGGAAGCACAGTTACTTGGACATGTAAGCACATTGACTAACTTGTACAGTTAGTTGTTGCAGAGGGAGGCCAAATTGTCCTTTTGCCCAGTGACGAAATCCACTGTAACATCTCAGTGATTGTTAGCTCTGGGGGTTTGAGGAGTAATGTGTTTGATTCAGCAAAAAGCCATATGTCAGTGGTCCACTGACCCATGTGGACTCTGGCTAAATGAATATACACAACTCCCTTCATGTGTACTCATTTAGAATGGGGCCAGCTAATGGGGAGCTTGTTTAAACGGGCTTCATTGTTTTATACAGGTCAGTGGGCACAGTCATCAGAAAATATGACTATGACACACATTCAACAATCCATCTACATAATGTTAAAGGAATACTGCAAAGGCTTGGAGCTACTGTATACAACTGTGTGATGAGTTCACACATACACACACTCAGATTCAAAACCTCAGGCAAATATTTTTTGACTTTCACATTTTTTAGCCTGTGTCCAGTTTGTTGAGACTGAATGAATGAAAGACCCTGAGAGACTGGTGAAAAGCAGCTCTGGCACAGTGTCGGGGCACAACATTAGCCCACTAACAGTGAGACCACAGCTTCATCTGACTGCTTAGTTTGTCCAGTGAAACCTGGCATGGCAGCTTCCTGTTCCTGACAGCCCGACGGACTGCCAACACAAGCTGTGATCTCTGAGATAGTCAGGAGGGAGAGGGCAATGACATGTATACAGAAAGAACCTAAAACCTAAATCAAACTAAATGAAATAAAAAAAAGTGATCTGGAGAGTGTATGTTATTTGGAGAGATACAGAGGAAAGACAGGAAAATAATGATTTCTGATCTCTGCTGCCAATGTCTTATTTTCACAGCCCAATTATAAATAACCTTTAGCCACTTCTGAAGGTGATAAGAAGGGATTTCTTTACATAACCTTTTTTTTTATCAAACAAGTTTTACAGAGCAGTTACACTGCTCCCAACACTTTCACTTACAGTGAGTTGACACTTCAACAATGTAGAGCCATGGAAACTAAAACAATTTGCTGATCTTCTTGACATATTTATTTACAGTAATGGAAAGTTCTAGTTCCATATCCTACACAAACAATAAAACATTTTGCAACGAAAGGATAGAAAAACAGACTAGAGACAGTGTTGTGACCTGTTTAATATCTATGAATCAAATTCATTTTCTCATCATAACAAAGCTCAAGGCCTCGCTTAGTCGGTTGATGTAGCCCTGATCTATGAAAAGAAGCTGTTTTTTCACCAGAACACAGTTCGAATGATAAATTGAAATGAGCTGAACTGAATTCAGAACAAATACTATGAGGCAATTCTCACATGAGCTTTTCTTTCGCTCTCCTTTCTGTCACGTCCCCCTTACTCTGAGTGTGTGTGTTTGTGTGTGTATGACAGAGAAAAAGAGAGACACAGAGAAGAACATCCTCACACACATCTGTCTGTGTCCTCTGTCTATGTGTACGATGGATTATATGCTGTAAAACTGACCTTGAGCCTGGGGTTACATTACTGCATGCTCCACTAGTTCATATAGACTGAAAAAAATCCCATGCATGGCTTATACAACAGCATGTACTTACACACATGCAAACACACAGACACATTTTTCCCCAAAGGAGATGAATGGTGGTGACGGTGCTGCATCACAGAAACCAGAGTGGCCAGGAGAGAATTACTGTTAAACAGCTGGTGTGTTTAGTCTGTATTTCAGCTAATCCAATTTTAGCTGCTATTATCCAGCAACGTTCGAACAGTAACACAAACATATAATGAAGATAATACGCGGCTTTGTACATGTGAATTACATACAGTATTTTCACATTTTAGCCATAGTAGATGCTCAGCTGCAATGTTCTGCAGGTAACTTGAAATAAACTCCCATGGTTGTTTGATACCCCTTTTTCACCAAGCCAGTTCCAAGCAACATTAAATATAGCAGCTTATTTACATCAGTTTCTGATTTTTTTTAATAAGGTACCTTTAAAGCAAACTGTAATGTATTTATTTTAGTCATCTGGAAGCAATCATCTTCTCCATTAGACAGAATGGTACAGCAGGAAAGTTCATCCAAACTTAAAAAACCATTATGACCAGGTATTATATTTCTGAACATTAATCCACAAATTCTGTGCTTAATCCACAATACACAGTTGCTCAGATCGGTGTCAGATTATCTTCTCAATTACCCCAAACAAAGTCTAAGTCACACAGACTTTCAACCACCTGTTGCCTTAAACAACACTGTCCGACTTAATTAATAATAAAGAAGGGACAGACTAGAGCCAGTTTTGAGTTCCCCTCTCTTTACGTCCTACCGGTTGCACTGACAGTTTTACCCCGAATGCTGTTCTTAAAAGGGCATGCTACAGAGACTTGGCTTGAGTATTTACTCCAGCATGTGTGACTAGTTTAATTGATAGATGCAGTCCAGAAGGTTCCTCCCCTCTTGTCTGAAAGTGATAATCCATTCAGCCTGACGTCTCTGTGCACTGCTTTGGGCAAAACAGTCAAGCCCTGATACAGTAAACCAACCCTCAGCTCTTGCTTTAGCCACTGACCATACCAAGCATTCTCTTGCTTGACATCTTCTAGTTAGAAATATGATGTCATGTCCTCATCTCCTCTTCATCTCCAAGTAGAGTCTGTAATAAACATGACCTTTTTTTCTTCACATTCTGTTCTTGGAGTCAGGCCTTGCTAGACAACAATCACTGCTTTATTTGCTGTATGTTATATGACCATACATCACACACATTCCCTTGCTCTGCCGTACATAACTTGTCTTTTTCTTTACTTTATCACTGTCTTTGACTCCTCTCACTGCTCACACTCTCTCAGACTTTTCCTTGGGTACATTAAAAGTAATCGTTAATAATGAAGGTGTCACTAGCAGCAAAACTGACAATAGCATTGACAGAAACAGTAAAGCCCTGTGTCTTTCTCTGAGTTTCTGTCTACATGTCACTCCCTGCCCCCATGTAGACAGTAGTTCTACTGTATTCAGGGGCTGTGAGTGAATAACAACACCCTTAGGGTCAACATCAGATTGGCCTATTGTATCACAGGCCACTATGGTTTGTACAACAGGCATCCCATGTCATGATGGTTGTTTTGTCTGGGGATACATATCAAGCCATGTGAACAGAGTCAGTGTAAAACTTCATAAACCAATTCACTGATAAGGAGTTAATTGCTCCATAGCTCAGTTGGTAGGGTTGTCATCTACAAACTCAAGGGTGAGTTTGATTTCTGGTTATCCCGATTGACTTTGGCTGCACCTTTTGGTGCGAAGGAGCAGCAGTTCTACATGTAAGATGTGAGCCAAGACATCAAAGGAGAAACATTTCTTTAGGTCACTAAAGCTCATAATAATAGCTGATTTTTGCAAGAACTGGATGAACTTGCCCACATTCATTTTCACATAATTTGCTGCATACCAGACAGATACTACCTTGCTGTAGCTCCCTTGATACATGGAGCTTCGCTCCTCTCCTCTCCTCAGCATGCATTATTATCTTTAAGTGCAACTCAAGTCTGAGTCCCCAAATTTGCTGATAAGACAAGATCTTTGCGGGTTCATCACCCTTAGTCAAGATCAAGAGCCCTGAAATACTGAAATCCTTTACTTGACTCATTAGCATCCATAACATTCTCCACACTTTAAGCTACAGATTCTATGTGTGAAAATGCAAAAATAGAGTTGGTGATATTTGCACAGTAACCCTACATTTAATTATGTTTACAATATCTCTTCTATCTCTGCTGCATAGGCCATCAACAGCTAACATCAGAGGCGACTCAAGATGCAGACAGTGAGATATGTTTCTATGTTTAAATTGAGGAATGACTCAATTTAAAAATGTCTTTAGCTGCGAAGAAACAGTTAGTTGTGCTGTGAGGAAAAGAAAAACAGGCGTAGGAGAGGAAAACGGTCCAGGGGTTAAAAGAGAGAAGTGAAGAGGAATAATTAGGGAATGAAAAGAGAAAGAGAGTGGGAGGGAATGTTTCTTTGGAGGAGATACCAGCCACACAGACAGTCATCATCTTCAGACAGGCTCACTCTAATGGACAACTGGTTGTTGTGACTGAAAGCATGAATATACTTCAGCGAGGCCAAAGGTGAAGCTCTGCAAACTTTTAAGAAAAACTTTTGAGTCTGTTTTATTACTCACCTCACGGTGAAGCAACACAAAGGTGAGTTTTGTATTTCGTTAAAGTGTTTTTCAAACAGTATCTTTCAATTTTAATGTCAGAAATATGCATGCAGGTTTTAGAGATTTTCTCAGGTTGCCGTGCAGATCACATTATGTGTTAATAATTTAAGTGTTTGTTAGGACTTTTCCCTCAGGCTTTGGCTTATGGTCATACACCTGTCAGGAGCATCTCCAACTCAAACATTACCTCATAGCACTCACACACAACACGTATTTCCCAAGGTGGTTTCTGCCTATGTCAGCATGCGAGCCAGCATCTAAGAAACCATCACAGTTGCAGTTCTAGACTAACAACTTTGAAGAATGAGGCCTGCAATTATGCAAAATGCCTAAACACACTGCTGAGCATGGCAGTTAAGAGTGAACTCACTGGGCACCCTCCTGCCTTTAGGAGCAAATCCTGGACGTCAGAGTGCTGAACCAATGATCAAACAGTTTCTGTCCAGACAGTCCTTGTCAAAACATTTGTCTTTGTCCATTGTTCCTTGAAAACAACACATTTGTATAAAGCATTGGCTGCCTTAAATAGGGTGGATGATTTTAAATTAGTTGGCTAGCGTGGTTGTGAATGCGTCACCCACCCACCTGTGAGGAGCTCTTGAAGCATAATGGGCATCAGAAAAGGCAAGCCCAGCAACACTTAAGGTCCTTTTTCAGTAATTTAATGTAGCCCCTGGCAGCAGAGGCACATGATGGAGTATCTCACTGCTGCTCATGCACACAAAGATAAAATCTGATAATTTTTCTGTGCTGTAGTTGGAGCTTAACCATGTCATATGCATGGAAGTGTATTCTCTATTTTCTAAATTGGGGTTGAGAGCTGTGAAACAGTATGTGGACTTTTGAAATTAGATAGTTCTCAAATAATATTCCATGTATGCTCTGTCAGAGGAATAAAAAGATACCAGCAAAAACATCATGACATCATACTTTACTCAGACAAAACTTGCTCAAGTGGGACTGTTGGGTTTTTTACATAATTCTGTATATACTTATATTCAGTATAAGGTCTTAAACCTTAAAATGTAAAGTGCCTTGTGATGAGTCTGTTGTGATTTGGAGCTATATAAATAAAATTTAATTAAATGTAATTTAATCATGGTATGATCATATCAATATGACTTTTAATTTAAATGTGTGCTATTTGCAATGATTTTAGAAAATCAGAAAAAATCCTATTGAGAAACACTCTGGTGCAACAATGTGCACTAGTACAGTGTGTTTTACAGTTTTGTCTGAGTAAAGTAAAATCACCTATTTAGTTCTAAACACATTAAACATGTTAAAAATGATTGCTGAAAACATTGTGAACAGTTTGTAAACTACATAGTGCTAAATTGTGGCATTAGACCATTCAACATTTTTTTAATAATTTTTATTTTTGGGTGGGGCAGAAAGGAAGCCTGATGAACAAAACAGCATTTAAAATCCCATTGAGATTTCTACGTCTCCACTGTCGATGGGTAACAGAGAGTAGCAGAGATTACAACTATAACAACTTTTATAAGAGAGTTTTATGAATGTGGGCAAAACCATGTTATGATGTTACCTACGCTCTCAGTGGATTTACTGGACACATTCCTTGCGTTTCAGAACAGAGAGTATTTCTTTTTAATGATCTTGAAAGCTACTTTTATACACTTGCCTATGTTTTTAACAGTGGCAGCTCGTCAATAGATTGCAAAAATTTGCGTATAAATAGTAAATGACTGAAAACACATACTGTGTATTTTTACGTTAATTTAATCATTTAAAGTTGTGTGATGCATGATAATGGTGCTTTGGCTTATATAAGTGGTGATATGTGGTTAGAGCGCAACTTAAAACTGACTTGCAAAAGTGCGCCCCCCAAAAAAATAATTTCACCAGCAGTTACTGGTTTTTAATAATTAAAATTTGAACCAACCAAGTGTACCAACAGAGGTGTTGAACTATTACAGAGTATAATTGTATGTTTGTATTTGAAAAATGACAACAGGAAAATTTCTTCATGTTTCACCTCTCATCTTCATCAGTTCTAACCAACTGGTTTGGAGTCCTGGGTATTTGAACTGTGGGGTATTTAAAGGAAGCTTTTAATATTAAACTGGAAGGACCATGTCCTCTGTTGAGAGATGTCACAAAACCACTTAGAATGCAGTCCTGACATCCCTCTCCTCAACAAGAACCCACAGCTGGTCTCGGCAGCCCTTAAGGTGTTAGTGACTCCACATAGTTTACCTGGGACATCCAACCAGTCAGCTAGAACTGACGAAGCATTTCAGAGGAGAGGTGAAACATCTACAAGAATTTTAAGCAAATATAGCTGCAACTGAGGAGCACATTTTGGGTAACCATAACCTGGAAGACTGAGAATCTCCACACACTTTTTGCTTTTAATAACACTAACGTGCAAATACCGCAGTCACATCTGAACACACATTCTGTTTATAGTCTCTTCACACACAAATGGAAACAGGCTGCACCACAATATAGACACTATAGTATAATATAGATATGGAACCATGTCAGGCTACAAAGCTCATGGGTTTATTTGATGCTTGCTTATTGAAGCCTTTCAAGGTTTCATCACAGTAGCCATTAGATTGACTGTGTGAAATGCACGCTGCCTTCCTTTTGGTGTATTTGGCCAAATGTTTGCATGTGTTCGCTCATTTGTGAATGGTGTTTAATGCCGGTGCCAGGGCTATTGTTGAATACGGTAGGGTCTGTCTCCATATTATCATGGCTGAGTGGGCCCGGGCCTGTGTGATGAATCAGGAACTTAATAATAAGCTGCTTATGTAAACATTACCATTGTGCTTCAGCCACAGCATGCTAGAGAAAAAAGGACTGCTGCTACTCCAACTTACACAAACAACCATTCTGAGAGGCTAAATGTTAAAAAATTTAACTATGTGAAGTAGATATACATGGGTCATAATGGTACCCATTATTAAGATGATTTGTATGTGTGGTGGACAAAAGCATCTTCTCATTTTAGTTGCATTTAATAAATCAGACAGTTGTAATTTTGGGCTCAAATATATATTTCCCTATATATGTCACTTTTACAAAAAAAACAATATAGGGATGTGGACTAATTGAGGGCTTTATGAAATGTAACACTATTTCAGCTAATAAGTCAGATGTTTGAACCTGTTTGATGTCAGAGCAAATCTAATAAAGAGCAGAACAGAGCTGCAAAGGATATACAACACTGATGTAGATGAATCAAGGCTCTTATGCAGAAAAAATGTCAGTCTTGAAAATATTTAAAATCTAAATAATAATGGAACTCTGGGAGGTTATGTATAACATTAAGTTAATACTTTAAGTAATACGCTATTTATTGAACCATGCTCAAGTTACCTGTATATGTAAGAGCAGAAAAAAAATCACTGTTTAAATAATTCCTTATACATTTGCTCTTGTGCTTGGATACTGGAAATGCAAAAAATGACACCATCTTGAAAACACTTTGGAGACTGTCGCCCCTATATAGCCTGTTTTGGCACATTGAGAAAGCATGACATACCATCCCTAGTTAGACACTAGCTGTTCAGATTAGCTTTTCAAGAGGTCAGCTTAAGAAACTGCCTGTATATTTATTAAACGTCATGCCTGCATTAAAATGAAACTTCATTCAAAATAGACCTGCTTGTTAGAACATAACAAACATAAAAAGAAGGAAATTAATTAAAAACTTACTTTTGACAATTCAGAACACAGTGATTTCATACATTTATTTAAATTTCTTGGTGTTAAACTTGCAACACTTTTAACACAAAGAAGTATAACTTCTCCCTAAACAGTTACACTGAGTTATTTTTGTGACAGCAGTACAGCAAGCTGCAGTCTCTACTCTTCTTCTTCATGAGTCAACAATGCATGACAATGACATGGAAAAAGGAACCAGTTTTGTGTATGTACACTGTCAACATACACACAAGACAGCACACCAAACAACCAATTATACCTGCAGGCCCTTATACTGTAGATAAACATTGCTGTGTGTATACAGGGATTATGGGTGGACTATGTGTGTATTTGAGTGACCCTTTTTAAATTACTACTATTGCAGTGTCATGTTAAAACATGGGCATCAAACAGGAGAGAGGTGGATGAATGAGTAGGTCTCAGATGTCTTAGGATATTACTGCAGTGGTTGACACAAAACAGAGAACAGATAGTTTGCAAATAATGCTGTCTCACATCAGAACCTATCATATTCACTTTAAATTATGTAATGTAAGGTTATTGGGAATTAAATCAGGAAATTATATTAATTTTGTATATTTCTATAATTATATTGTAATTTACATGGTGATGATGATGTAACCTCAGACTTTCATTACATTAAGATCACTATTAGAGCTTATGAAGCTTTAACACAAAGAGAATAAAGTAAGGTGATGAACTGCAAAGTAGTATAGCCAAACAGCATCTTCCAGCAGGACTCCATGATAGATCCAGTGAGCTAATGAGAAATCCTTATAAAATATAATAATAAACCTACTTCATCATTAAATAAATATATGTACTCTGCCCCAGCCTTCCCTGACCCTTCAATATGTCTTAATGAAAAATAAGAGTGTATGGGGCTGCAGCAGAGCTACTTACAGAGGAGCAGAGGTCATCCACACGCACAGTAGGGATGAAGTAGGGGGAGGACAGACACTCCACTCAGATTTCCCTCGCCTTCCCAGGTGTCACTCACAGAGAGATAAATCCACAAGATGCAGACAGCTGTGGCACACTGATGGACAGATGGCTCGGCAGGGAGATGGGGAAAAATGGACTGACCTGTCCTCACTCTGACAGCTCACCTTTCCACCCTCCCTCTGTCCTCCACACAGAGAGCTGCAAGCTGCTTCAGTGGCCAAATAGCAGGAAAGACTAAATAAAGAGACGGAGAGACAGTGTAGACAGCTTAGGAGAAAAGAAACTGCTGCTCACAAGGGTTTTATAATCAGCCTGTGACTCCTCCCCCCACCAATCTCTAACTTCAGCCCTCCTACGTTGGTATGGCAACAACCAATAGCCACTCAGCATAACACAAGCCTCCTCCTCTCCACTATCCTCCTCCTCAGCCAGCCTCTGGTGTTGACAGGACTGTCACACACCAGAAAGAGCTATGAAAGCATGTGTTATACTGTGCAAGAATAGAAAAATGTTTATCTGTCTCTGTAGATGCAGTTTGTCTGTATTATGTGTGTGTACAGATTCAGTATGTGTGAATAAGTCTGTATGTACGATGCATGTGTGCATGAAACTTGTACATGTGAACATGTGCATGGATGGATACATATGCCTACATGTACGTGTGTTTGTATTTCCTTAGCGGCACGGTATTTTTCTAATAGATCCATATTTATATCAGGTGTGATATGAGACGTCCTGTTAGTCATTCCATTAGCACAGATTAAGTTCAACAGTCAGTCAAAAAACAAACGGAGTGGTTGCTGATAGCATGAGACACATCAGGATGGAAATGATGGAATAGCAGTTTTAAACATTATTATTTTACATTCTTCTAGACATTACGATCAAACAGTTACTCAGTACTTGAGTAGTTTTTTCACCAAATACTTTTTTACTCTTACTTTTACTACTTTGAATATTTTTTACTTCTACTTGAGTAATATTATTTTGAAGTAACACTACTCTTACTTGAGTAAAATTTTTGGCTGCTCTACCCACCTCTGCTGATAATACAACTGAGCAAATGTATTGGAACATGTGACTGAGTGTTTTTGTTTTTCAGGTGTGTCCTGATATAGATTCTGAATAATAATTTGCTCTAGATGACTACTCTTGTTTTTACCCTTGAGTCTTACCTATGAAGACTCCTGTTAAAAAAAGGATAAATCAACATGAAAACCAGAGAGCTGTTTATGGGAAAAAAGCAAACCATTTTGAGATGAATCTGAGAAAAGAGGGTAAACATCCTAACCGCTAATCCAGCTGTCATTGGGCAAGAGGTGGGGTACTCCCTGGACAGGTCTGTCTATCACAGGGCTAAAATAATAATGATACTACTACTACTACTACTAATAATAATAATAATAATTGATACTTTATTGATCCCCTTGGGGAAATTCTTTTTGGACAAGAATTAAGGGTTCAGGGTATCGGTGTCTTGTCCAAGGACACCTCGACATGTAGCTATCATGCATATATAGAGACAGACAACCATTCCAAACTATGGACAATTCAGAGTCACCAATTAACCGCTGACAAGGGGAGAACATGCAAACTCCACACAGAAAGGCACTCGGCAGACCAGTGGATTCAAACCCACGTCTTTCTTAACAACAGTGCTAACCACTATAACACCATGCAGCCATGAGGGAAATCAATCAAAGGCATTTCAAAAATATTATAGCCAGTACAATAATTTTAATGTCTTGACAAAGAAAGAAACCACTGGTGTACTGAGCAACAGAAGAAGCAGCTTGTTGGGCCTCTGCCTGAACATCACTTACTCCACTCAGTGAGGTGATTTCTACTGACAGAGACACGGCTGTGCAATGGGTTCCCTGGTGTTACCCATCACAAGAAGTGAAGGAGAAAGCACTCACCTCCTTCTCGTGGATGACACCAACCCACTGGTTCAGGTATTTGGATGACATCTGGGTGAAGATCAAGATCCAGGAGACAAAGGCATTAAAAAACCAAATTCACCAGGCAGTACCGTTTCTTGCGTTATGTGAACTATACAGATGCATAGGGCCCCGCGGCCAATAGGGGGCCCCCAAGCTACCGGTTTAGCCTCAAAATATTTTAGTAGAATTAAACGTAATTCAGATATCTCTCAGATTATATTTGCTCTGTAATATTAAAAGAAACCTCTATACACCACTGGGAAGTGTCTTTCATATTACTGCAGAAACAGTTGCGCCAGCATGTTAACTTTGATTTACTCTATACCAAACATGTTCGGCATGGGCATAATATCCTTGTTAAATCAACTCATAAGGAAATGCTCTGATGCACCGGAGATCTGGGTTCATAACCTGACTTTGTCGTCATATATTTCAATTTTTTTTTCATTTGATCATTCCTGTGTGGCTTCATTGACATTTAAAAATGATAATTGTAACAATGATAGTAAAAAAAAAATTTAAAACAGTGCATTTGTATGTAACTTTTGCTGTCAAATCTTTTTCTGAGAGGCCCACAGGAGTCTTCACATCATCAAATCTGGCAATCTTTGAAAAAAGTTTGGACACCCCTGCTCTTTACATAATTAGCTTTATTTTGTAATAAACCAAATTGTAACATATAACGTATAAGACAAGACTTTAGAAACATTGGATCTGATTTGAATCTTTGCTCATGATTTTGCCTGGTATCTTAAAAATCTTTGATTTGCAGGTGCCATTCTGAAGCTTTTAAACTTCTGCACCTAAATGGTCATAGAGAGGGAATTTTTTAACCTTTATTATTTTCTATAGTCTTAAATTGCTTGGGTCAACTAGATTTTTTCTTTGTTGTTTTTAATTTCAGTTTCAAAAACCTACTATGATGCATTGTCACAGATCATCAAAGGGTTTAAATTCCTCATATATTCCTCATATTGGCTCGTAGGTTAAGAGAAGTTACATAAACCACAATGCCATGAAATTTTTGTCATGTATTATATGATACAACAAAGTAGATATGTTAGAAGATCAGTTTGGTGTAAAAGTGCTACGAATTGTGAACAGTACTGCCTGGAAGAAGTCAACGGCAGCATACACTTTGATGGCTCTACATAGATAATGCCTTACACCTAATAGTTCAGCTTTACTGCAGGAATGAAATGGACTTATAACTCAAAGGACAATAAGTCTACATCTCGATTTCGCTCATGTGCTATATGGGCTGCCTGTGCCTCATTGGAGACCCCTTGAATCCATTGTGAATTCAGATTAGATGACAAACAGAAAAACAAAAAAGCCTTTGGCCATTTTCACGCTGGCTGTCAAAACTCCCTGCTTGTAGTGCACCCTTAACTCAACTGCACGCAATTCCGGCTAAACCTACAAAGGTAGGGCAAAACATGCCCCGTGTGAGGGTCGAACTCACAACCTTCAGATTATGAGACTGACGCGCTGCCAACTGCGCGAACGAGGCATGGAAAACCACTGCGGCACATGAGGAATATCGACACGTGGACATCAAACGTGATGCCTGTCACGTTTGGATTTGGAGTCCTCTTCACCAAAAATACTTCTAAATGTGTG
>JAUMHL010000025.1:361131-401500 GCA_032362345.1 Sandelia bainsii | reverse complement strand
TGTCCAATGTAGCGGAGTAAGAAGCGTTTCTTCTTCACAAATCTACTCAAGTAAAAGTAAAAAGTATGGTGCAATAAGACAACTCTTAGAAGTACTTTAAAAATAAAAAGTTACTTAAGTACATGTAACGGAGTAAATGTAACTCGTTACTACCCACCTCTGCAAATCATGATACTGCTACTACCGTGCTTCACAGATGGGATTTTGTCTCATCAGTCCAAAGATCATTCTTCATCTAGTAGCCCTCTGGCTCATACACATGATGTTGGGAAGTTGCTGGTAGGCAGCAGTATTCTTTTTGGAGAGTAGTGGCTTCTTCCTCACAACTCTGCCATGAACACCATTGTTTACCACTATAAGACATGTCTTTAGTTTCCTAGATGTTACCTTGGGGTTCCTTGTGACTTCCTAGGCTATTACATGTTTTTCTCTTTAATGTTCATGTGTGCACGACCTGCCTGTCGACTGGTCTAGTCCAACAGAATCAACAACTCTTTTTTGTAAGGTATTCAGAAACATCCTTTGATTGAGCCATGGCAAAACAAACCTGTTGTCAAGATCAGACATGACAATACAGGTTGTCCTAGTGAAGACCCAGATTTCTCTTCTTTCTATAAGGGAGGACCTCCAAGACTAATCATGGTCCCATTAACTGAAACAGCTGATGCTAATTTTCCTTTGAGAGGAGCTGATAATTCTAGAGGCTCACATACGTTTGCCACACACAGATACTTAAAGTTGGATAATTTTCCACAATAAACACATAATTAAGTATATTTTCATTCATTTAATTAGGTTGATCCCTTGATCTTTATCTAGTTTTATTAATATTTATACTGAAATAGAAAAAAAATCTAAATGGTTCACAAACTTTCCAGAACAAATGTACTCTACATCTCTGTTCTTTCCCTTCTAGTTTCCTATACTGTAATATTATCTTCTATCCTTGTACATTGGCCATTTACCCATGTTATTTCTCTATCCTCCTTTCTCTTCCATTCCTCACTCCATCCCCCCTTTTCTCCACTGATGAGCTGAGATGCAGCTCCACTCATCAGATTGCCTGTCTCTCCTCCTTGCTTTCTTTAACACTTGTAGAAATGACCTGACACATCCAATCCCAGGTTATTACACAGATGTGCCAACTCTCTCTCTTACATACACACACACACACACATTTGGGCTAAGAAAATGTCCATTCCCTGTGGATGCTACACATGCTTGCACAAACACACACACACAAACACACACACACTATTACAGGAGCCCAAATGAAAATGAATTATGCATTCTATCCTGCCACTCGTAACAAGTATATGATGCATCCCCTGTTTCCACACAATTGGGCACACAGAAACACATGCAAAATGGGGAAAGTGGTTGTGCACTGAGGCACTTGCATCTACACACTCAAATACACACAAAAGTGGTAAAAAAAACAAAGGCATGAATGTATTATTGATGCTAATCTCAAACAAGCACTAGCTTGTCACTCACAAACATATTGCATCATTTTGAGCTGATGAAAGTCTTCACAATGGAATATTTGATGGTGGCGGTATCACTCTCTCAAATTAAACAAACGCACTCACAAATACATGCACAACCACACAAGGTCATCATTGTTTTCAGCGCTCATGTTTACTGCAATTTTAAATTATTTGCCACCCACAACCAACTTCTCCTCCTCCTCCTCCCCCCTTACGAGTCCATACCAAGGTCGTTGGCCTCCCTCGTGGCTTTAGCATTCCCCTCGTATCTCCCATAATCCTCACTGTTTAAGCCTGAGGTACAAATACCTTCTATTCAACCTGCACCAAGGGGTCCGCTAATACCCAGCAGAGTTTGTGTTTGTGTATAGACAGGCGTGCTTATATGCCGCTGAGTAATGTGTGCTTATATACACCTCAGAGCGTGCATGTGTGCACATACCAGTGTCTGTGCAGGGCTTTGTGTTCAACACCCATCGGTGCTTAGTATTCTCTCCGCCACGCGTCCTTGCATCCCCGTGCTTATTCTTTCCCTCTCAGTTCTCCTCTTTCAGATGAGAATACCAACGCCTGATGAAGAGAGGAGAGAAGAGGGTTAGAAAAAAAACAAGATGGGAGACAGAAAGAGCAGCAAAATACAGGTGGATAAAGTTTATACAGCATGACTGATGTAACCTTGGTGCTATAGTGTGCATTCTTTAATAGACAATTAAAGCAGATGCAGCTGTTGGAGTCTTAAATAGGACATTGTTATATTGTTCACTGGATGTCAGTACACAGTGAAGGTTGTGTTAATCCTACATATGTTGACACAGATGTAAGACAAAGGGATTTAAAGGGAGATAAGCCCACCTACGCTCAGTTTATCCATGTGTTATATCACATAACTGAGTTTAACACCATCTAATGCTCATATAAACCAATATGAAGACTGGTACAGCAAACTCATACAAGCTGTACATGCCATAGTTTCATCACATAACTGTGCTTTTAGCCTACAGTATGCTTAGTAATCACAGGTGATTAGTGTTATCCCAGCAGTGAGAAAATGGGAACTTGTAGCAGCACGAACAGCAGTTTACTCCAAACAAAATCTAATTTGGCGAGTTCTCAGGCTGCTGCCGAAATGTGTACCCGCCAGATGGTGAGGCTTGCAATTTATGGTGCGAGCAGACATGCCTTCCAACGTCCTCAAAGAAAAACTACAGAGGAGAGTTTTACTGAAACTAGTTAAAGTAAATCAAAACCGTGTGGGCGGTGAACAAGGTAATTAGAATGCAAAATCCATAGAAACAATTATAATTCATACCTGTTATTTACATCAGATATTGTCAATACAAATAGCAGACTGCTATGTTGTTAACTGTACCTGCATCTTGAATGTGACTTGTGAGCTTGACCTAACAACACTAAACTGAAGAAGAATGAACGCTGAATTGAGTGCCCATATTGGCGGCAATGCATTCACTTACCGATATGCACTGAAGCGTGTTTGAACAGATATCCGACCAGTTAATTTAGTTATATGTGATTTTAGCCCCTTCCTACTGGCATGCCAGCAGAAAGCTTTTATTGTGAAGCAGCAACAGCAGGAAATGTTCAATTTGCATTAGCAGTAACAGTAGCACAGTTCTCAGACATCTGAAAGTGAGAGATGGACATTATGGCAAACCCCATCAGTTGAATGTCTTTGCAACATCCTGTAGGTCATGGACAAGGTGATGGAGAGAATGTTTTGTGTAACTGTGCCACTGACAGGATTGACAGGATCACAATGACATGTAAGACAGCATCCAAGGAAAGATTTGCTCAGGGAAAATACAGAAATCACTAGTCAGGTACGGTGCCATCAAAAGTCATGAATGAAAAGTGACTTAGACACTGTGGGAAAGTGACAGAGGAGATCCACCCAGAGAAACTACAACAAAATACATGAATTTCACACAATCTTCATTATGAAGATCAAAGCAAATTTCTAAGTGAACTCATCACTTTACAGTTGATTAGGAGCATAGACAAATTACAGAATAGGCTAAGTTCTGCTATTAAAGTGGACCCTTGACCTTAAAGGTATTTTAGTGGATAGAAATATGACTGAAAGAACTCAATTTACACAGGAATAGGCCATGACAAAAAGTCTATAATTATAGACTCTGTTTGTATGGGTGATCTGTAATTACATCACTTTCTGTGCAGGAATGGAGCAATGTTAATGTCAAGTGTCAACTACAATTTCAACATTAACAAAAACTTCTAATGTGTTGGCAAAACGATTTGGATAAGTGTATCTATGATTTCATGTGTTTCAGATCAGAGCTGAGCTTACCTTTGTCATAATGCTAAATCCAGTGTAAGACTGTATCTGATGCTTGTCAGCAGCTGTGAGGGAGAAGCTCAGACAGAGACATGGAGAACACCCTGACACTTTACTGTCATGATTTCACTGAGGACTTTCTATCTAATAAAGGCCAGAAAGAAAAGAAAAAAACGGTGACTTATGTAGATCTGTTGTTTTATGCTGTCATCATAGCTGTGGATTTGCACTACATTTGCTTGATGGGAGGAAGTCAGAATATCCAGAAAAAGAACATGCAGGCACACAGAGAGCATTCAAACTCTGTACAAAAAGAAAACAGACATACTGTTGGATTTGAATTCAGGTCTTTCCACCTGAGAGGTGAGAGTGCTAACCACTAGACCAGCAGACCACTCCCTAGTGTATTATATCAAAACAAAATTCACATGTGGTTACAGTAAACCAAAAAAATCTTTATAAATGCAACACAACACAAGGTGTGTTATTGTTGTGTATATGCATGTGGAGGTAAGGACCCTTAGGACCCATGACTGTGAGAATATGTCTGTTTAAAATGAATGGCTACCTAAAAGCTACAGCACATGACAGAAAGTTATAAAATGAAAGAAGTTTTAACAGTAGATATATCTAGACTTTCAGTGTAAATTGTTATTTACACTATTAATGCTTCAAAAAATTTCTTTTTCAACTGTCTAAAATCCAAAACCAATCTGCACTCAGCTTCAAAATAGATAGTAGATAGTACCTTTACTACAAGTGTTTTAACCTAATTATTTCCAAAATGTATCTGTGCCTCGCTACTGCAAGATCATCACCATGGTGAAATATTACAAAGAGTCAACGTTAATTGCTGGACCACAATCATCATCCAACATCATCAAAGTCAACGTGATTCACACTCACTTTCACCACAGCACAAAACAATAGAGTGACTCCTCCTGCACTGGCATCGGACACTGACATTGAATGTAAATCATTTCCCACTGAAACATCCATTATGAGCCTAATTGTAAAGGAGACTGGGCTGCAGAAGTAAGAATATGATCTACTCCATTGTGTCTCAACCCCCTGAGTCTGTGGCTCAGTCTGTGCTGCGCTCGTGCTGCAGTACTGTGCCAATAGATGTGTGACTTTAGCTAAACTACAAAATCCATCTGTTGTTGAGAAAGCAATGTTTGTAAGTGATGTTTATCTTTATGCAATAGTCATCTGATAACCATGGCAACACATATGTACTTTAGCTTGTGAGTGTAGTGAATTTTTACTGATGAATCCTTAAGCAAAATGGACTTGAAACAGGGTTGCGTTGTGTGGGTGAAATGTAGCAACCAGAAACCGTCCTCCCATAACATTACACTGTTAGGAGATAATTCCTAGTTAAGTCTTTTTTTTCCTCGAGGCGCCAACACGTTCTCATCCCACTTCGTCAGATAACGACTCTTTGTAACTTCTTTTGGTCTGTGTCTACCATGGTGTCTGCAGCACTATTTGATGGTAATGATGCGCACCATGACAACAATCATAAATGATCGGTTACGGTTGTGAAAGTATCACGGCCTGGTTAACTTTATCCACAAAAACAACTGGGTTGGGGTTAGGCACAAAAAATTCAGGGTTTGGTTAAGTGAAAAATAAGTACTTCCTGTTAAGTTCTTAAATTTCTGTCTCCTGTGCCATCCAACCACCCCATCCTCCCTATGTGGACTTTGGCTTAATGTCTCCATCATTACTCTAGGCATCAAATAATAACATGCCTGGTTTATTATTGGAGTTGACTAACATCCCTGTGTGTCTTTTACTGACGCAAAGAGGTACCTTTAGCATTAATATGAGACACCAAAGGATGTAACAAATTGTTAATCGTGAACTGATCCTCATTATCAATTTACTCATTCATTTGTTCTCTTTTGTGACACCAGAGAAGCATAATGAACACATCAAGTTCAGTGCTGCTGTCAGTTATTTAATTTTTCCACTACATTAATTTGGGTAATCTGATACAAAAGGTTCTGTGTTCTTAAACCCAAATGTCTTCGTGCAAACACAAGTGAACTTTATCAGTTCTTTTGGATGGACTGTGTATTCTCCTCAATGCTTGAACACAAATGCAACCTCATAAACATACTGTAATGAGGAAGTCAGTGAGTAAGTTATGACAAAATAATTGGAGCAATAGCCACTTGCCTAATATGGGGTGCCAGTGGGTCAGTTGCTAGAGAGGTTGCCCATTGACTCTAGGGTCAGCAGTTTGCGGTCTGACCCCCTACTGGCCATCTGGCAAGTTGTCCCTGGATGAAACACTGAACCCCCATGCTGTCCAGAGTTGCGTCAGGAAGGGAATCCGACGAAACCTGTGCCAAATAAATGTGCAGACCATGATCTGCTGTGGCGACCACCACGTGGGATAATCCAAAAGAGGAGAGACAAACAGACAGCTACTTCTCACAACATTCATAGCTATGTAATGTATGGAAAGGACACTGAATGAGTTTGAAGGGGGATGTTCAGCAGGCCAAGACAGCACAGAGGCCCTGGAACATGCATACCATCTATGGTTCTATACGAAACTTTTGAGAAAGTAAAAGAAATTAAGATATTTAATGCTTATGTTTATACATGCAGTATTGCAGTGATAGCTTACGATCCTCAACTTGCAGTATTTACCACTATATCAGATCTGAATGTCACTGCTGTGTGTTGAGGTGGTTACAGCCTTTATGAAGCGTGTTATGAGCCATGTTAAATGATTGGAGGGATGGCTCGGAGCTGATTGATGTCGGCTGGACCGGGTCTAATGCCGTCTGGCTAGTAGCATACAGAATGTGACATTGGTTTGGTCTGGAGCATATTGATCTAGAATGGTTCTTGCAGAGCGGAGATATGGAGGGCTTTATTGATGTTCACCATGGCTCTCATTTCAGGCTCATCTCGCCCTGCCTCTGTGTTGTGTGTGAGTGTGCGACTGAGGTGGCAGCAGCGCCGGAGGCTACTCAGGCGTGAAATCGTGTGACGGTCTCTCCATTGCGCTTCATTTAGCCACACATCACCCATCTCTCATTCCTGACAAGTTTCTTAACTGCTCCAAAATGTGAACGCCTCGGGGTGGGGTGGCAGTGTAGCCCTGTCAGTGCACAATGAGGTGTTGTTGCATGTGTGTGTGTGTTTGTGGGGGCTAAAGCGAGAGTCTAATAAAGCCAGCAGCTGCCATGGAAACCAGGGCAGAGGCTAACTCATCCTCCGTGTCTAGGGACCCATCAGGGCCTCCTTGGCCATGGCACAAACACATGCGTCCACACGAACGCACACTTACACACACAATCATGTACCAAAGCCATGACAAATGACTCTTAGAGGGAGGCCTCTCATACACGCTTGCATACAAACAGCAGACGAAGGGCCGTGAAATAAGCTGTGGCACCACAAGAAATAGGGAGGCAAGCTGCCTGTTCAATAGCCACTGTCACACTGTTTCCTCACACACACACACACATACACTCTGCTGGAACTCCAACAGCATGACATGGGAGTCAGGATGGCTTAAAATGCTCAGTATCCAGCTGTAATTCTCTTTCCCCTTCCTTATCAAATGTGTGTATGTGTGTATGTTTGTGTATGTGTGTGTGTATGAAACAGGTAGATAAGAGTGACAGCGTGCTCAGGTTGACGCCATGACAGCAGCATTCACTATGTGACAGGTTTATTGCATTTTTAATCTCTGTTTACATAAACCCTCAACATCCATCCACACACACACACACACACACACACACACACACTTCATCATCCCTCCCCTCCCTGTCACTCAGACAATAAAAAGGGCAGAGGAAGCCAATCAAAATGATCTCTAATAAGAATATTACCCATCAGGCAGTGGGGGTGGTGGGGTTAGATGGCTTGCCAAGCTTCATCTGACATTTATAAAATGAACTGCAGGCCGCATGTCGAGGAAATAGCTCGCGTCTGTGCATTATGTGACTCAGGTTCTCCCACGGTCTTGCACTTGACAAATCTCATATCCCCGCTCCAGACTGACGTGCCAGCAGAGAATTAGAAGATTGCGAGTGAAAGCGTGATTGAAAGGGAGATGTTGGTGAGCGCCACTCTGGGTGTCACTAAAGGTGTCAGGAGATGAGGAAAGATGACAACAATTAAGGCGGGCGACTGACTTGTTTCCTTGACTGGACTGCAGATTGGGTTAGGCGAATGAGATGAGACTTATATGACCCCTGTGGGGATATCGGCTCGATGTGACAGCGGACAATGCAGAGAAGATAAGAATAAGACAAATGGTGAGCAGTGAAGATAATGCAGCTCAGAGATTACAGCCTAGTAGCGCTTAACAGAACAGCTTACTTCATGTCACATTTTGACTAAACACATAGTAAACACATTAACTCACATTTTAAGAGCCTTTCCACCATCTGTAGCCAGAAACGGCAAGGTTTAGTCATGTTTGCACTAGAAGAAGTGAAGCGTATTCATATAGCTGTTACTAATTGGTATAATCTCAGGGGTCTCGTGACGCCTACATGATGAAACGGTAAATGAAAACGTGTGCACCCCACAGCCTTAAACCCACAATGAGAACAGGAGAAACCACCCACCAAAGTCTTATTAAGAATAGACGAAGGAGAATCTTCAGGGCAGGATTTCATACAGAGGAAAAGTGTGAAAGTGCAGATAGATTAGAATCAAACAATAATAGAAAAATGTAACAATCACATACTAATTATTTGTGTCATCTTGGTCATCTTGGTACAAGAATTTGCAGAAGAATTTACAAGACATATGCATCTCTTTTTTTTTTTCCTTTAAAAGGAAAGTGGAGCAGTCACAACATGTTGCAGAACATTGCAGTATAAAGCAACCATAGATGTATTATAGGAACTGGATGTAACCCATACACTCGAAAGTGATGGTTAATATGAGGCGCAGACAAGACAAGCTGGAAGGGTGGCAAAAGGTTTATGGTACGTTCATGCTCTGGCAGGCTGTAGTTCTGTCGATGTGTTGAATATATTAATTTAGATGGTATGCTCTGACTGGATGGTTGTTTTCTGACATATAAACTACCGCCAGACACACCAACAGTATCAGAGATTTGTTTTTACAAGTTGTTCTTTTTTCCAGCCCAGTAACATTCGCTGTGTAACCACATGGTACATAGTAAATAATCTGGGAACCGCACAAGCAGCTTTTTCTTAGTTTTCTTTAAAATTCATTCATGTTAGGTAGTTAACTGACCTCCACAGAAAACATGTTCCAGCTAAAGTGTGAATGCCCCACCATTTTGATAGTAGGCGGCTTCTTGGTGATGTCTTGGCGATTTCTGGGGGAAACTCTGCCTGTCTGACTGGTCAATTTTTTATTTTGCTTGGCTTTTACATTAAAACCTTAAAGACATTCACACTTTGATTTGAGCCTTAGATTAACTCACATCACTCACATCTGACAATGTGTGCATTCCAGATTAATAAAAAACTCTGACTGACATTCTTTTTTTCTATTACCTTTTAATGAGTTTCATTACTTTTTTCCTCATTTGATTATTTTATACCAAATTTTTTTACTTTTTAATTTTTTTTTACTAATTTAAGGGATTGGTTGATCCTTACTTTGAATAATTTCTTTGTTGATCACTGCACCTTAGTGACTGATTAATTGATCATGGCTGATTCACTGTTTCATATACAACTCACATGTGAGTTAAGTTTGCAGTTAAATTTGTATTGAAATTTGAGGAACATGTATGATATCAAATAAAGCCACTGCTATTTCTCTAGGTTGGTTATTTTCCCTGCTTCATGTTTTTCATCTGATCCATGTAAGATAATTCTCCCCTTGTGTCATAATTTATTAAGTAAATCCAACATAAGAAATCACATGTGAGCTGCAGGATTGGCTCAGGATAAATAAATTCAATGAAAACTGAATCCATCACTACATTCCATTTCTATCGGGGTAGGGTTTTGAAACAAAGCTGTAGATGTATAGAGTAATGATCTATCAGGACATATCTCCAACAACACACAGGTGACATTCAGGGCCCTGACACACATGTCATAGGGGAGGTGACAATCTTACCCTTATTACTGTGTTGCTTTTATCCCGCACTTTCCTGAGATGACTTGGCAAACACAAGGGCAGACAGCACTGTGATGTTGTTTTTCTTAGTTTGTCTGTTGATGACCTTTGGGTTTCTGTAGATGCTGTGTACAGTAGCTCACTAAACAACTCTTCTGTATTTTCTAGACACAGCCACTGCTCCCACAAACATAAATTAGATCACTTTTTATATGCCAGCGTGTTTTTTCTTCTTGGAAAAGTTATTTGACACTAGAACCATTCCCATTTGTGGTGGTTGAAAGTACAACTTTTTGCACTTGCACCTGTTTGGTAATTTTGTGGCTTTAATCCATCTGGCTTTCAGTGAATTGCTTGGAGTGGCAGAGCTGCACTTGTATTCATGCACATGAGACAGTGTAGCACAATTTTGGTACTTACTTTACAAAAGTGCTTTTTTACCACAAAGACAAGGAAAAATAACTTTTTTTTGTTTTTGCCAGAGGCACACACACAAACCTCATACATAGCTCTTCATGCATGTTAAGTTTTATTAAATTTCAGTTTAATGAGGTCATTAAAAACATTTAAATGTATATTTTATTTGTAAGTTTATTACAGTGTTACTGAACTTACTCATACTCAGCTATCTTAGATATGAGGAACATGTCTTTTTTGACATTCCTCTAATCTCATCTGGTTATTCATTAATAGTCAGAAAATAGTAAAATTCACTTAAACTTTCATTTAAAAAATATGTCTATGACTATGACACAATGTTGCCGTTAATGAAAGTAAGCTTTAGTGACTCAAACCCAAAGACATATCTTGCATTTCACCTTGACGTATTAGTTTGAGGACTTAAAATGCTTTCAAATTAGCTCATTTTCATTTCCTTGATTACGTGTGTTTAAATTAGCTTCAGTGATCCGTGTCTCCTGCAAAACATAACTGTGCAAATAATTAAAATACCAGTTCTACCAGGATTTTGCTATTGTAACAATTAATGAAAAGTCAATCAATCCCCAAAAATTCTGCATGACCCTGCAACTTTGTCCAATCACCACATTGACCTACAGTACAGAATGTACTGTCCCTGAACACCACACACCTGGCACAACAGCGCTGCTGATGAGAAGCCGCTAACACCATGGCATTGCTTTCTTAAGTTAACCCACACACACAAAAGAAATGATATGTCCAGTCCAAGTGGAATTACCCGATTTCAGAGATATTGTATATAATGTGCAGGCGGTAAGGCAATTTCCTGATGTTTTGAACATAAAACAGGATTAAACATGTTGTTTTGTGTGCAACAACATTGTTGCACACAATGTAAAAAACTAAAGTCATTGATGAAACATTTCCTACCACACAAACACAAACAGACAATGGCTGAAACACAGGGACAATAGACAAACGCTGTTGCATTTAGATCAACTAGTATTGTAACTGATGAACTGCTGGAAGATTCAAGTTAAATTAGATTAAATAAGCATGAATAGTGCTAACATTAGTGTAGTATTAAGTTTCACTTGTCTTTTTGTGTGACAAACTTTGTGTGTATGTGTGATAAAGAAAATAGGAATAAAAAGTCTGAAATAAAATAAAATGTCTAAACATGACGTGACTTGCTCCTGCCATGTCCAAAAAACAAAAAAACGTCTCAACTTTTGCAACTTTTTAGAAAACTGTTGACTGTAATTGCAGTTTACACATGATTTTAGGTATGTTGTCACAGCAACATCAGAAGCTTGACGGACTCAGTAACCCGCTGGGAATCCAGTCCTTTTTTATAAACTTGAGTAAAAAAAATTAAACTTTGCGTATGCTGTACACGCTCAGTACACTTATTCATCAAGGAAAGGAGAATAGCTGAAGGTGATCGTAACCATTAACAGCTTAGCCATTTTTATGGCCTTTAGTAAGTGCTTAACAAATGCAGTTTTGAGTGCATTTCACCACCTTAATTGATTAATTCCACCTAATGTGGTACTTGCCTGGCAGCTATGTAATCTCATTAAAGTGGACCCATACAGCAGCATTACTTGTTGTGGCTCCAGACATAGATGAGTGAAAATTTGTTGCAGCAGACATAGTTTTGCAAAGTGACTGTTTAGTTACACAGAACAGAAGAAATTCATTATGATACTGTTGTTCTCATCAGAGTAGGTGATATAAAATATATCATATACAGTGATGTATACCAGTACCAGTAGTGACACATTTGACATTTTGAGAAACATGCTTTGTTGCTGCGAGTTACATGACATGATCAGTACCACTGTCATGTCTGTATACTAAAGCTACAACCAGCAGATGATGAGCTTATCTTTCAGTAAAGTGGCATGGACTAACTAGCCTGGATTTCTAATTCTAAGCCCTCTAGCCCTCCGAGCTCACAGAAGACGTAAAACTAGTTGGTGACCACTGTTTTAAGGCTTAGTAATTACCACATTACGTCTTGTTTAAGTGATCTGTAAAAGAAACAGTCAGAATGTAAACTGTAGAGACCAGAGTTGATCCGCACGATTGTTATTGGTGCCTGTTCCGACATATTTCAGACAAGAATCATAAAGCAGTCATTTTTTACTGTATCTAACAGTTTTGTGTATCTCCAACTGCTCTCCTTCATCCAGCATTCGGCTACATTTAACACTGAAAATTTGAGTGTGTGAAAACTCAGTATTTATTTTTGAATGAGGAACAATAAGTTGTGTCATCAACATGTTTAACAAAATTTGTCATGTTTCACTTTACATTCCTTATACTCACCATGTTGTCTCATTGTGTTTCAGATCCTGCCTCTCTCTTTTGTGTGCTCTTAGTTTCACTTTCCATTGGTCCACCTGTCCTGGTCTCCACCCACACTCACCTGCCATGCATCCTCAGTCAGCCACTGCATGCAAACGTGTTGCATCACTTTCCACCAGATTGTCCTACAGTACAGAGCGTGGCTACTCTCCAGGTTCCATGCCTGTTTCTTGGCTCATGCTGTTCTTTGTTGGTTCTCAAGACCTCCCCCATGTCTGCCCCTGCTCCATGTGTTTGTTTGCCGGCTGTTTGGACTGTATCTCCTGATGGAAATGGTCATTTGTTTGTTCCTTGCTATTTTGCTACAAACATTGCTAAGACAATCCTTACCTGCTCCTGCTGCTCTTGAACAGTAGGTCTGCTAAACAAACACTTACCTGCTCAAGTTGCCTGCTGCTCCTAAGGCTAAGCTAATACTTACTTGGCCTTAAATAAAACTCTGTACAAGGTTTTTCTGTCAGTGTCAAGTGTATAACACAGTACACTTTTAATGCAATTGACTGACAAAATTAAGAAGGCTCAAAATTAACAAAGTGCAATATGGGCCTGATTTACCAAGGGTTTACGTGGCCTAAATCAAATGCAAATTTGATAAAACCTCCAAAAACAGCACAAGCTCATACACAAAGGGTGCACACTGGGGATTTGAAACAAGCAAATTATTGTACCTTTGCCTTCATAAATATGCAAAGTGACGCATTTTTGCCAAAATTTACAAAATACAAGGAAGAGAAAATGCAAAAACAGAAGTAATGTGATTTAGTGAGCCTTAAAGATTTTTACAGTGGCTGGGGAAGCATCTGAATGTAATACCTTAAAAAGGCAGGCGCAGCCTACTTGCACCTGGATGCCTGCTGTTATTTGAAAAAGTTGGATGCAAAGGAGAAATGTGAAAATGTGTCCAAATGCATGTTTTGGCAGCAGAAGTTCAGTTAGTAGAGCAGTTGTCTACAAATCCAATAGTCAGTGGTCACTGGCGACCTGCGGCCACGGTCATAGTAGTGCCGACATGTCCTGTCTGGCAGCTGTCCAACAACAATTTTTCCCAAGGGGATGAATAAAGTTTGTCAAAAAAAAACAAAGTCCTATTTGGATTAGCTAGTTGTTGAGAAGGACAAAAAACCAACACACATCTGAGTTGAAGGACAGTTTTTAGAAGGTTTCACCTGCATCTCTGGCAAAGTTAAAAGCGAGCCATGTGTTTAATTCACTCGATGCACAAGAGGATGTGTACATATTTGGGAGTGTGTTCATGCACTAGTTATGCCCCTGATATGTTCTGCCGACTCCACTATGTAGACATAATAAAAGACGTAATAACTGATGAATCTCGATTTCTGTCTATTCACTGCTCCTCTACTGATGCACTTGCATCACGCCTGCACGTGTTCGTGTATATCGATGTTAATTGGTTAATCTTCCCATCCCTACTACTAAACATGCCTGACAACTCCAGAGCGGTTGCTTGCTTACGTCAGGCATTGCTACCTGATGAAGTGACTCTTGTTTGCAGTTTTTCTCTGAAACTGTGGCTAAATTCAGAAAACTCTAGTGCTTTGTGTGTTCAAACAGTAAAGAAATTGTACTGTTGGTAAAGTGTAAGGATTGAATCAGACTCAGATCAGAATCAGGCTGAAATGAACTTGATCATAACATCAAGTTAACATCCCCACTTCTATGTAGTTCTGGTAGTTTTTGTGCTTGCACTTCTGAAGTGTCCAGTGGTCGACAACATGATCAACAAGTGAAAGTGACTGAAAGTTATTAAATTGACCTTGATCATTTTGTCAACTGCCATTTCCAGGGTCAAGAATGCATGGCAAGCTACTGAATGTGTCAGTCATGTTAAAGTTAAATTACACAATTTAATTGCACATGACATTGTGTTGGCAGCTACAAACCTAACTTATAGTATGGAAACCTGGTTCGCACTTTGTTCAGGTATTATAGTTCCTTATAGCTTTGTCAGACCTTTTGCCGTTTTATATAGTGTATGAACATTTATTTTGGAATTTACCTGTTGCATGAATGAATATATGGAAGGAAAACTGGAGACAGTGTAAAGATGGTGGCCCATTTGTTGCCTCTGCAGACTTCTTTGTGCTTTCTTGGCTTCACGCCTATAGAGCATGCTCACAAGAGTTTTTCCTATGTTGTTGTCACAGTCACAGTCCATGTGATATTTGTATCAAAATAATGCAAGCAGTGTTGTCAAGCTGTATTTTTGAAAATATTTAAGTTACTTCATCCCAAAGATTGCCAGTCCAAATTGACAAGATAGCAATCCATGCCAACTCTGTTTGTGATTTCTAAATTGCAGATTTAAGTTGTCTGTCATGTCTCACTTGATAGTGGAAATTCTGTTCCAAAAACTTTCTCAGCTTCCTAAGAGGGAAATTCTCGGGGAGCTACTGAACCCTTTTTCTTTTCAAGTTGAAAAATTCTGGCTAATGGCAGTTTCAGATTCTCAAAATAGAAGTGGAGCTCGTAGCTGAAGCAGATGCACGTGTGCATTGATTCAACCACTTTACCACAAGAAAAAGCTCACGTGCCCGCTTTTGTATGCATTTGCGCGCGCACACACACACACACACACAAGAACAGAAACACACACTGACAGGGAACAATAGATGTTGAGGGGACACCTGCTCGCCTCGTACACCCTCCACCTCCTCCTCTTCAACTTCCCTCCCTCTCCTCCATTAGGATTCAGTTCAGGGCTCAGCTCTGCCTCTGTGAGTCGGTTAGCCATGTGCATCATGGCAAAATCCCGTGAATGATAATGAACTAAAGTGTGTGTGTGTGTGTGTGTCTGTGTGCGTGTGTGGAAGGGACGAGGAGAGGAGGTGGCACTCTTGCTGAATCACTCCCTCTATCCATCCCTCCATCCACCTATCAGTCTATCGTTGCATCTATTTCTCCTCCTCCTCCTCCTGCCACCTCATCGTCGTTGGTGGTGTGTCGGCTAGAAGGACGGCCCCCGTGCTCTGACACACACGCAGACACACACCTCCGCGATGTGTCACTACCCATTCCACCTGCCTCTTCCTGTCATTTCCCGCTCGCCGTTCCATCTACCTACATTTGTTCTTTTCCCTCCCTCCATCCCTCAATTTCTCCTTCTTTTTTTCTTTTTTGTTTGTTCTCTCTGGGTCTTTATCTCCACCCCTCCTCGTTTTCAACCTCCCCAACCCGCACCCCCACGATGTGTGTCACCGCTGCCGGGAAAGAAAGAAAAATGCTGTGGCCGACGAGAGTGAGAAGAGGAGAAAACGGAGACGAGTCAAAGAGGAGAAGATAGTGAAAGCTTGAGTGTGTTTGGAGAGCGGCGATGCCTCCATACACCATGACCCGGACTTGATGGAATATCCCGGACGGCGGAGGGTAGAAGAAGGGAGAAGAAGAAGAAGAAAGAGAAGAAGTAGTGAAGAAGGACTGGAAGAAAAACAGCACTGAGAAGGCAGGACAGCAAGCCCTCGCCTCAGGAGGGTACGGAGACACACACACAAAAAAAAAAAAAACACGCTCTCGCCAATCATTTCTCTAACAACTCCAGCTCTTCTGTCCCTTATGGCGTTTTTCATTTTGGTTTTTTGAGCTCCCTCTCACTCGCTCTCTCTAGCACACTCTCTAGCTCGTTCGCTCTCTGTGCTGAGTTGTGTCCGCAGGCTCTGTTTGGGACTAATTGTGAAACTACTCTCCGGACTCCGGAGCGGAGAAGAGAAGACACTCTGTCTTCCCTCCATTTCTTTTTCATTCTAATTAATTCCCCCCTGTGCAGACCCTCAAAGAGCCTCTCTCTCTCCCTCTCTTTCTCTCTCTCTCTGTCTTTCCAACTCCAACTCTGCCTCTCTCAACCTCACTCTCGGTTTTTCTCCCCCCCCTCCATCTGTCTGCCTTTGAGAAGCAAATAATTGGATGTGGAGATTGGCTTCTCTGTGAGTGAACCGGAGGACTGAGGCTGCATGGCACACAAACGCACAACTACGCACACTCACATTGACCTGGAGCTCGGGGTATGTGTGTGAATGCGAGTGCTGGGGTGAACTGGACACTTTGCAAAGATCTCCGTCTTATTGTGTCATTTTTGTATAGTCTCTAAACGATAAAGCTGATATAATTCTGTATTTGATCTTGTGAAAAAAACTAAATTATCAGTGTTTTACTAACTTCCCTGACAAACACATACGTACAGACAGTTAGTTAGTATTTAACATATAATTTCCTAAACAGCTGAACATTACAGATTTTTGCTAATGTTTCTCATACAGGAGTAAATAGCATCTTTTTTCTTTACAGCTGCGGATGAGCACACATTTGAGGCGCTAGTCAAGTTTTGCAGGTGTTTGTGGGACCGTAGCATTCATTCATGTTCTAAAATCAACTTTACATTTTCTTGGTCTGTCTCTTCTTCGTTGCTTGCTTCATGCTACAGACACAAAAAATGTTTGAAACAAGATAATTACAGTGGAAAATAGGTTGGAAAACAAGTGTGTGAGAAAAAACTGAAAGGAGATGGAGAGAGAGAGAGGTAATAGGTAGCTTGAGTGGCTGAGAGACCTTTGAAGAGATTACTGGCAGTGGTATTTCTCTGAAGAGAGAGAGGCAGAGAAGAAGAAGACGAAGAGGAGGCTTGAGAAGCTTCGGGGACGAGAAGACATGAGAGGTGCTCTAATGCCAGCTAGTTGACGGAGTGCAGGACACACATACATACACATGCACACTTGTAAGAGATGTAAAGCTGCTCTCGTTACACTTCCTGCTCTGAGGCAGGGCACCAAATCTCAAAGGATGAACAGGAGACCCTTCAGAGCCTTCATACACTCAACGCACACACAGCCACCTTAATACATTTTACACGATCAAGACAGACACACAAAACCACAAATGGAACAAGAGGGACTGCTTCAGCGGGACTTTTTATCTTTTTTTTTTAGCCACTTGTTCTTTTTTCTTCTGCGGTGTTTCATTATTCACCCACTCTTTCTCTGTCTCTCTCTTTTCTCTTCACCTTCCCGCCCAACCACACATCTCTCTCCTCCCTCTCGCCTCCTCCTCCTCCTCCTCGTTCTCCTCCTCCTACTCCTGCTGCTTAGCTCCGTCCAGTCCAGTCTCATTGTCCTCACACACACCTTGCCGGCTGAGTGTGAACACGCACGTGCGTGTGTCTCCGCGAGGGGCCGGGTACAGCCAGTAATTTCTACACCACAGTGCAGCGGTTCCACTCTGAGGTGAGTGTGTGTGTCGTCTCTCCTTATCTGATCAAACGCACTTCTCACAGTTTTCACTTTTTACTTATTATTGTTAAATCTTTCATTTACTTTTAAAAGTGTGTGAGGGTTGCCTTACTTCAACTGTATAGCGTGTGAGGATGGTGTAGAACGTGATCATTTGTGTGTGTGTGTGTGTGTGTGTGTATATACGAGTTGTTTGCGTTAACAGGGGTCAAAGATGCTGGCGGTGACATTTGGATGGCTGTAGGATCGGATATGGAGCTGAGATTGAGTCTCAGGCTCCTGCCCAGACTGCTGGTGTGATTGTGAGTGAGTGAGTGTGTGTGTGTGTGTGCACGCGCATGTGTAACCAGAGGGTGAGCTTGGCTCAGTCTGTACGTGCTCTGCTTATGAATTACTGACCACGGCTTGAGTCTTACTCCCCACTAGTTCACATTGAGCCGCCGCACACTCCCTCCTTGGGTGTAATTCTTCTTTTTCCATCTTCCTCTTTTCTCATTCTGTCTGATTTTAGTTCAGTGATTTAACTGGCAATGTCTGCTCACAGCAATTCACACTGCCAAAGCTGTGTACTAAATGCAAATTCTCAAACAACCAGTCAGTGGTTTATAGTGTATCTATCTCTTCTTCTTTCACTCTCTCGTTCTTCGGCGGCTGTCTCCCTCTGTCACACACATGCACGCACACACACACACAAACACACACACACATTCCATGGCAGATTTAAATATTTCCCGGCGGGGTTGGAGGGTGAACAGAAATAGATCTAATTCTAAATCAGGATGGAGAGCTCGGCTCAGGCAGCCTCGCCGCCCTCCCTCTCCACCCTCCCATTACAGCCAGCAGCTACAACACTTGCACTCCAAAGAGAAAAAAAAAGTTCAAAGATTAGCTGCAAATTTAGTGGAAGTGGAATTATATGGAGTGAACTTGGTGCAACAGTGTGAAAAACCACATTTACCCTGATTTTGGTCATAGAAGGCATGAGGACAAAAGGGCGTCTCAGTTACAGACATTCTGAAACAATGAAGCTCACTGAAATTAGGTGTTTTTGGTCAATTTGCGTGGCGCCACACACCAAATACTATTAAAATAAACACAACAGATGTTAACGTGGCTTATTTACTTCAAACAACTTGATTTTGAAAGATTTCTGAGAGTTTTCACTGTGTGGATTTGTCTGTTCCGGCTCTTGGTTTGCTACAGTAGCTGGCTTCAGTGGGGGGAAGCAGCCCCGGATTAAGCCTTTAAGACTGGAGTTAAGATACAGATCTGGATCTGACAAGATCCTAGATGCCTGTCTATCTGCCTACCTGCCTGTCTCCCTGTATGTCAGGGCTTACTCCAGAGCAGAGATTGGATAAGTCATGGCCCTCCAGTGGTCCTGGAGGCAGCGTGAAAGATGGAGATGCAGAAGGGGGTAAGAGAGAAAGAGGAAGACAGGGAAGCAGGTTGAATGAGTGCATGTGTGTGCGTGTGTCTGTATTCATATGTCAAAGTGTTAGTTTGTGGTGACGGTGTGAGAGATAAAGCAGGATGAGGGTGGAGGGGTGGGGGCAGGATAAGATGTGCTGAAGGTTGGATAAGCAGCACCTGGTTGGAGCGAGAAAATGGAAGATAAGGACGCACAAAGAAAATGACGTGGGGCTGTGAGGATGGGGGTTGTAAAAGTGGGCGAAGCCTCCAATATCTACCTACAGTCAGGACAGACGTCACGTTAAGACCCACACATACTTTACCTCTCTCTCCACCCTCCCATCTCCCTCACTAAACGCCCTCTTCCTTTCTACTCTCTCCTCTTTTTTTGACAATGAGCCGACAGCAAAGAACAAAAGAAGACATAATACATGCAAACCCTCCTCTCTCTGCAGTCAGCAAGGAGAGGAGGAGGAGGTGGTGGAGGAGGAGACGGGAAAGAGAGAGGGATGAGTAAGGCATAACATGTAAGGCAATTGCTGTAATCAAATTATATAAAAAATATAAATAAAATGGTCCACAACAGTCAAAGTGGTGTACTAAGTGGGTGAACTTGTGAATGCGAGCTGTTGTGTTAAGTGAAGTTGAAGTCAGAAATAATTGTACTTGATGTATTTGTTATGTATTTTACAGATCTCTTTAAAGCTCTTAATAATCTTGATCAGTTTGTCCTCAGTGGAACAATAACCTCTGTTTTCATTAACCTCTTGAATAATGACTCCTCTTTATGAATGGAAGTAGAGTGACTTGCCAAGAAATTCTTCAAGGTAGGAGTTTCCAAGTGCCTGCATTCAAAGTGCGTTTTGAACACCAGGGATGGCATTTTTTTTAACATTGGTTTATTTTAACCATGAGCAAAATCGCTGTCACCAAACCTGGATTTAATTACTATTTATCATAACACTGTTCAGTTCTGGGTTTCATTGTTTAGGCCATAATTATGAGCAACCAAATAGTTCGCGTCAGCCTTCAAGTCAACATGTCCTCCAAACTGAACGCCTCTATTGTCCCTTTCCTCCCACACCTTTGGTGAAATAGCACCCCTATAGCAGCAGGCGCCTCTTGGAATAGTAACCCAGTGGTGGCTGGCATACTTGTAACGGAAACAATCAGGAACACCCATTATGATGATGGAACCACAATGGTTTGGTTCAATGGTTACGATAGTGCTCTGCTTGAAAATAACTACATAAAGTACATCTTTAACATTATAGGACCTTTGTCGGTTGGCTACAGTTGTAAACATGCAGTAAACATTGTGGAAACGTTAAATGTTTCTCACTGAAATTGAACTTCAACGTCCTCCAACATGAACTTTCTTGCTCCATATGTACAAACTTTTTGCCTTGCTCATGTACACCTGCTAGAGGTCGCCAACCACATCACGTTACTGTTTGTTATAATAACTTGCTGCAATGACATATGGTCTCATTGTTGTAATTCTGAGTTGAATTTCTGACAGTGAAGATATCTGCCATTTGGTGAAAACTATAAAAAATCTTTGGCAAAACAACTGCAAAGACTCAGTCACTGGTAATTAGGTCTACAGTAAATAAAAGCCAACACTAACAACATACAGTGAACCTACCTAATACCCGAATAACATTAGCCATCTGTACACAAGCACATTGCACCTGCCTTTCAAATATATTAAACACAGAAGCAATCACAGCCACCACAATCACTTTCAGGCTTGAGAAATCACATTGCGTGTGCTCAGTTTATGTATCTGTATCTTTTCTCCTCCCTGTATTTTGAGGACTTTGGCAAAAATGCCCCACTTGTGTATTTATGAAGGCAAACGTGTAGAAGCCACAAAATTAAGACACAATTGCGCTATTTTGTTCATTGGAAAGCCACATTCCTCAGTGCGCATCCTTAGTAAATCAGTTTGTGCCGTTTTTTGTGAGTGATATCAAGTTTGCACATTTTTATACAACCTTTAGTACATCATTCCCAAAGAGTAGACCGGATTCAAGTTTGAACTTTGCTACAACTTGCTGTAGTTTTGTGCACTTTAGGTTTTATTCACAGGTTATGAGCCAGTGTCCAGAGATATAAGTTTAAAATAGGATATGGTTAATTTAGTGATTTCGTTTGGAAAACTTCTTGAAAGTACAACTTTACTCACTATTCAGTTTGATAAAATAATACTATTATTTGCCATTTTAGTAGTTGTGTGGAACGGAGTGACTCAAAATAAGGGAAAGTAATTATGTTTACTGTATGTTCAATTTAAAACTGTTAATTCATGCACAGTGGGATTAAACAACACTGACAGGATTGCTTGGCTTGTCCCTTTGGCTGGCCTCACTTATTCAGACTTGCTTGATAATTAATGGTTGCTGTGTATTACACATATTAGAGATCCCCGTACACACACATTTTAGCTGCAGTAATTAAAGAAGTGTTAGCAGTGAGTGAATAAAACATGCATCAATCCCTCCTGTCTTTATTTGAACACCCCCTCCTCCGTTCTCAGGGTTTCTTCTCTCTGTTCCCTGTTCTTTTATCTCTTTTGCTCCTTTTCTTCTTTGAATCATCCTCCTCTCGTTCTTCTTCATCTTCTCTTTTTCTCCCCTGTTGATCTGCTTGTTCTCTTCATCCTCCCTCCCCTATTACTCTACTTCTTTACTCTTCTCTTCTCCTTTTCTGTTCTTCATCACTCTTTGCCCCCCATTTCCTCCTTCATCATTGGGTCCCTTCTCTTACTCTTCACCCTGCCTCACCCCTCTCACCTCGTCCCATCCTCCTCCTCTCCTTTCTCCCCTCTATCATTCCCCAGAGGTGAACCAGCATGTGCAAGCTGTTGCAGCAAGGGCAACGCTGGCGTAGATGGAGCTAGTTTAAAGGGGATGAGATACAGAATATCTATGTGTGTGTGTGCGCGCACGTATAGACACATGGATACGTGTGCACACACACACACACACACTTTCTAGTACACGCACACATGGACCTTATAGACACTGCAGGTGCTGCATCAAGATAAATGAGCCGTCATTAGCCAATCAGGTCAGCCAGTGGGAGGGCGATGGAATACCAAGGAGCAAGATCAGCTAGAGGAGGTCAAGCCTCCGACAGGGGAGATGTGCGTATTTGTGCTCTTGCGTGCATCTGCTCGAGTGTGTGTTGCACAGAGAGATTGAGAAGGAGGATTCCCTGATTAGATGTAAGTTTTCTCCTCCCCCTCTTTCTTGCTGCACGAGCTTCCCCTTCCTTTCCTTCCTCCATCGTTGTTTCTTCTTCTTTTTTTCCCCCACCAGTGCTCCTCTGGGAAGCGGAGGAGTGCTGAAGATTGTTGTGCTGCTGTTTGACGGCCTAATTGGTATCTCCGGCCTGTTGTTTATCTCTTCATCGGCAGCTCATCAGTGAGAAGGAGACAGAGGTTGACGAGAAATTAAAAGCGTTTCAGAAGACTAGTTTTCAGCTCAGAACTTTTGCAGAAGGAAAAGGTAGATGTCATATTACCTGTTTTGTTTTCTCCTTTTCTTTAAGTTCCCCCAGGCACTTCTCTAGGGAAAAGGTTACGAAACCAATTAGAAATAAAGTTAGACTGGAATATATTTTCATTACACTGCTATAATCAATCAATGTGTGTGAGTGCATACGTATTTGCCCTTTTAACATTTACACCAGGACTAATGCAAATGGATTTATGCATAAAGTGCTTATTCACACAGGCAAGGTGCTGCTGGTTGGAGGAAGGTAAATGATTAACCCCATGGAAAAAACTCTAATCTCCCATATTCTCTCCCTCTCTCTATGAATGTGTGCGTGTGTGTGTGCAGGGGCTTTCAGGATGGCTGCTGGCTTACTTTGATCACTAATCCTTTCTCTGGCCTGACTTTCTGTCCCTCATTCTTTTTTTCCTTTGCCCATCTCTCCGCTCTCCTCTCATCTCCTCTCCTCTCTTCTCCCGCGCTCGCCTCGCACGGCCCGTTGCCATGTCTGCATTGTGAGCAGCTTACAGGCGAATATCTAGGGCAGGGCGCCCTCTCTCTCTCTCTCTCTCTCTCTCATGTTTCATTCTCCCTCTTTCTGACTCTGTCATTCTCCCTCTGCCTTTTGCTCCTGCTTTACTATTCCCTAATGCAACTTCCCTCTAAAGGGGTGTTTCTGAGCACAGTGATATGATTTTTAGATATGGCATTAATATGAAAAGCTAGGTAGGTCACAAACAATGAAACTGATATATGAACATTTTCATATTATTGTCATGAATTTTTCCTACTTTCTCGGTTTTAGTCTTGTCTTTATGAGTGTTCCTCAATTGTACACATGTGCTGTCACTTGTTTCAGACCGAGTAGTGCCACTTGTTCATGAGGAGCTATGTGTCCATGGGATTTGATTATTAACCTCTTCTACGCCCCTAAATTTGCCATATGGGGCTGCCTGTTCCCCTTCATCTGTGTGAAAATGCCATTCACGAACATGTCATGAGACTTTCACACTGCTGAGCCACAGGTCTGCTGTCAAAAATCAGCACAGTAAACCCCAACAAATTCAGCAGAATCACAGTAGAAGACTGAAAACAATGAGAAAATGTTAATAGTCTATCATTGCAGCATGACGGAAATAAAGAGGGAATGGTTCAGGCTGCATGAAGTTAGATGCTAAAAAACATCTTTGTAAAGCAAAATGCTCAGTGAATCATATACAGTATGGCCAACAGGATGATAATCACTGACATAGAATACAGAGCCTGTGTGTGTTCATGACAAGTCTGGACCACTCATGAATGTCGTTTGCACCTAATGTAAGAATCGGGAATCGTTCGTATGAATAGTTAGTATGGTTCATATGACTTTGTCAGTTTTATGTGTTTTCGGCTTGTTTGGCTTTTCATACATTTTGTATGTGTGTGTTTAAATGTAGCTTTAATTAACGTTACTGGTACAGGTTGGGCAGTAGGATTTATACTAACAAGTCAGATGGGAGTGCTGTGTTCTGGCACTATACTTTCCAGGTGTGTGGCGGATTCGCAAAACTACAGCACAGAACCCTGACTTACATACTTTAATTACCATTTTCTTACATTTGTATGATTCGTAGAAATAAAAATCAAAAATGCCAAAATAAAACACTCACACGCTATATATTGCAATCCACAACTAACTACAGCCTGTACTTTGGCTGTTTGGGGTAATGGACTGCAAAAACATTCCAGCACCCTGGACAGGTCTATCACAGGGCTGACAGACAACCATTCACACTCACATTCACACATATAGGCAATTTAGAGTCGCCAATATTAACTAATTAACCTAACGTGCATGTCCTTCGACGATGGAAGCTTGAGTACCCGGAGAGAACCCACACAGACACGGGGAGAACATGCAAACGCCACACAGTGCCTACATGTAGAATGTGAATATCATATAAATAAAAATGTAAAATATGTGTAGCTAACATTTAAAAGCACTTTTGCCGAGCTAAACTACCTAATTTGAGTCTTTCTTTCTTTCTTTTAACTCCCTTTCTCTTTTCACTGCTCTGAGATCACTGTGACCTTTCTGTCCTCTTTTGCCTTGCTTTCTCTCTCTTTCCTTTTTTTCCCCTCCTCTCAGTTTCAGGTAATCTGTCCAACCAGCTGAGGCAAGAACTCTCAGCTGCAGCACAACACATACAAATAGGACACTCTCTCTCTCTGTCTTTCTCCCCCTCTCTGTCTCTCTCTCTCAGTTTGTCACACTCGCAGTTCACAGCCCCTCTGAGCCTCCTACCAGTGCCTTACAGCATTATTATTCAGCACGTTCATAACTTCAGAGGAACTGAAAGCTTGGCTAGACGGTTGTAGTGTTAGTGAGACCTTGTAATCCCCCTGCTCTCTGCCCGGGCTTCGTTAAGTCTTATTCCCCACTGAGAATCTGAAGGTTACAATTAAAGAGCCTCCGGTGGACCTCAGGGGTGCCTTGTTGGCTCTCTGTCATTCTGATGTTTCTCTTGCCCGTTTGTAGAAGCCAACAGAAGACACAAAGATTACTGTATTTGTCAGCAGCATTAGGAAGTTAGAAGTCTAAAGTTGATTTTAAAGCTGAAGCGATTACTAGAGTTGTCAACTGTAAAATCGTCATTACCTAAGTGACTTATTTTTCTAGCAAAGATGTTCACTGTCACAAAACAAGATATTTAAACGCGTGAGCATTTTAGCTGCTGAGAACTTGCCGTACCATTTTTAAAAAAATTGTTTTGACACTTATAATCAGTAATAATCAGTTGCAGCCTTAGCATCTTTAGTCTTAACAGTAAAATACTTCACAATTAATCAGTCATACCTTGCATAAGACAAGTATACTGTGGCTCCAGTGCACAGAATAGTTTTTTCTTGTTTCCAAAAATGTTGCCAAAGTGGACAATTTACATGTATTAAGTGTCATTATCTTTGACTACTGTGGATAATGCCACTTCATTCATGCACAGAAGTTGAAATAACATGGTTTGCAGTGGGAAGCAGCGGAAGTTTCTTTCGCTTTAATGTAAGTTCAAGATTAAAGAAAGCGACTTTTGAAAGGTATTTTTCACATCGTGTGTGAGGAAATGGAGATTATTGAGGCCTCCTGGGGAGTGGTTGCTTACATCCAGGTGCAGGTGGAATGGTGGCGGTTGTAGGGTACATGTGTGCTGGGGGAATTTCGAGATTTCTATGTGTGTGTGGTTTTTTGGGGGTGGGGTGGGGGGCAAGCACAAAGCACTGGCCTGTGGAGAAGAGAGAAAGCTCCTGTGTAGTGTAGTCAATGGGCCCTTTGTTTGCTAGGCCTGGGAGACAGTTAGCCAAGAGGACAGACTGAGTCCATAGTATACCTGAACTTGCACACACACACACGCACACATATAGAAACCATACCTAAACCTGACAGGATGTCATTCAATCTCCAATGTCCCTGTTTCACCTTATTTACCACCTTATCACTTTTCCCTGGCTTTCTATACATCTACGTCTATCCCACCCTCCACTCGTCGTCTTTGTGCTCAAACAACAGAAACTGTTTCCCTGTTTTTTCAGCCCTCTCAGTTATCCTGGCTGGAGGAGGGGTTGGCGACGGGTGGGAGTTTATACCTGGAAGCCGGACAGAGGGTATTTTGTGTCGACCAAGGGAGCAAGGGACAGCAGGAAGGACAAAAGACAGAGAGAGTAGGAAGGTAAAATGGAGGAGAGACAAGAATGCAACAGGTGGTAGAAACAAGTGCAGAAGTTGGTTTTAATGTCAGTGTGATGGTAAAGAAAGAGCGGATCTGGAGCTTAAAGCACAAAATGAACAATGTGGAAGCAGGAAAAAGAGCAGGACAAGATCTATGTGTTCGACTCGATCTGATAAGCAGAAACAGTTTGTACGTGACCACACATCTGAGTGAAGGGAACTCGGAAAAGTGCAGGATTGCAGCTGATTCGACAAATACCCGACGAGATGTAAGTAAAATGAGGATCTGCAGGAATTTCATTTCATCGTTAAATTTTTATGATCTATGATCTATGATCTGCTGTGAATCTGTGAATTCTGCGAGCTGTAATGTGCGACTGAAGTGTCCCCCCCTGCATTTAGTGGCCTGAAAAAATCCGTACATGAAAGCAAGCGCTTTGGGATTCAGGAAATTCGAGGTACACTGCAGAGTAAAAATTCTGTTTTATAGACCAGTGAGAGTGTGCTGTTGCCTGCTTGATGGGAAATGTTCTAGACGGGAGGTTTCTCACTGGCTAGTTACATTCCATGAGAAGAAGTCAGGCACATGTCAGCATGAATCACACTCACGTACAGTGTTTGTGTGTGTGTGGATGTCCGAAGGCAGGCACAGCATAAATAATGGATAAAGGTTTAATAAGCTTTCTGTGGAACTTCTCTGTGCTGTTGACCATTGGGATCAGCATTAGGACTCTGTCACTCAAACTCAAAGGCACAATATCCAGCTTATCTTTTGCTCTACTACACACACACATTAAAGTTTGAGTACACACAAAAATTTATGTGCATGCTTGCAAACACTGATTTCCTTATCTCATCGTCCATACTAGAAGATAACAAATAAACCACATTGTCTGTTTCCACAGAGGATCTCGATAAGACTCAAATCAGCTTACACACGCACACACAGACACATAAACATACACAAAGCACATGTAAGGAAGGAAGCAGAACGGGTTTTCACAGGGATGAGGCTGAAAAAAAGATGGGATTAAAACAAGGATGGATGACTTTGACATTCACTCTCCGAGTGCCCCTCTCACTTTACTCTTAAGCTCAAGCTCCTTTAGCTCTCATTTATTCTTATCTTCCGCATGTCTTTCCAGTGGTCTGACTTTCCTATTCCCATGCTTGTTGCTAGAGAAGTCTCTCGAAAAGAAGGGATTCCCCTTCAAACTGCAAAGTAGCTCCTGGCTCAACAGATGCAGAGGAGATGTTCACGTAATGTGCGCATGTGTTTGGGCACTACTCACCTCGATGGTTTAAATGTGGCTTTGGCTTTTGGTCTTAAACTGGTAGTTTTGGGGCTTATTTGCATCCTTGTTGTCAGAAAAATGAAAAGCTCAATAGGACCTAGCATTGTCATTTCTTTATTGAAAATATAACACTACAGCCAGGAGACAGTTAGCTTAGCTTAACATAATGACTGGAGACGCGAGGAATCTGCTTCGCTTTCTTCATATGTAGCTGGAAGTCCAGAATAATGACAATTTACCGAGTTACAGCTATGGCAGAATGAGCCATCAAGCCACTTAGCACTCAGGATACTTGGACATATCACTGCTTTGAAATGAATAATTTACAAGCAAAAATTTTGGATTTTGAATCCCACTGTGGTTGGTTCATGCATGGTTCCACACTAAACTCGGGCCTGTGTGGCTGTTCATTTATGTGTGTATTTGTGGATGCACGTGGGCCGCTTTGCCTCCCTCACTCTGTTAATGTTGACTCATCCGTTTTCAGCCAGTTAATAATTCAGATGGTCTGCAGGCTGTGTTTTCATCTGTCTCATCTCTGCGCTCGCCTGTGACAGAACCTCTAGTAATTACACACCACCAAAACAAGACACTGACTCCAATGGCTGGAAGCGTGGTTGGGGATGGAGGAGCCAGCGAGCGTGGGGCCGGTGGGGAAGAAGAGAAGAAGAAGGAGAAGAACAAGAAGAAGGGAGTGATGGAAAGATGGGAGGGGAGAGATTGGAGGATACACGGGAGACAAGAAGGATACACAGTGGAGAGAGGTGTCTCAGCACTGTTGTAAATCCACTGCAGGGCCTTGTAAGCTGTCAGGCAAGTTGAGGGTGTTAAAGGTGTGAAGCAAGAGAGCTACACACAGTTGCAGATACACACACAAACACACGAATCATTGTGTGGGGGAAAAAGTTTACTCCTGCCATCGGCATGACTGGCTCGCTGCTGTGTTTTATGGCTTTCTATTCCTATGTGATTTTCTCTAGCATGTCACATAGGGTCGAAAGCCATTGGGTACAGAGTGGGAGATCTGCAGACGAGGATTAGAAGGATATATAGAGAGACAGAGGCGGGATAAACCAAGGGCGCAGGAAGGTTTAATAGCATATATGCGCGCACACACACACACACACTCATACCCCTATACACAGCAAGGCCTGAGGCATTTTTGCCTCTGCTTGCAGGCAGCCTACATTCTAGATCAGCTAATTGCCCCCATATGAGACAGGTTCGAAGCACACACACACACACACACACACATGTGAATGCAGACTTCATGTTTGGTCTGTGCCTGCGTTTTTGTCACCCACTCTCTCCTACTTGGATTACACACACACACACACACACACACACGAGCATAGACATACAATCACAGTCTACACTCCCCAGCCAGGCCTGCTGGTGCTGCTGACTCAGGCTGGTATTTAATGAAGCTCTCAGTTTCACCTCGCGTCTCCTAATCTCAGCGCTCGTTTGTGATTGGCTGGTAGCACGCTAGCAAAAAATGTTAAAGTTGAAAGTGTAGTGAGCCTTAAGACTACTTCTGGCTCTGTGTGTGTGCATGTGTAGGGGAGACAGTGGAAGAGAGAAAGAGAGAGTAACTGAAGCACCGATAAGGAGGTAAAAAAAAGGTGAGAAGAAGCAACATTTTTCTCCTTGTTGAGTGACTGCGCTCAATAGACCGCCATGACAGTCTTTACCGCAGTGTGTGTGTGTGTGTGCACTGACCTATTGACTGAACCTCAGTAACTTTCTCTGCATTGATTTGCTTGCTGAGGGCGTACTAAAACATGAAAGACAACCACATAGACAGACACATCACATCAATGATCAACCATATGTAGTTACTGGATCACACCAGGAAACATGTATATTTCTATGTATGCATGTAGTTTATTTAAACTATGGTGCATGACATGGCACGATAATAAATGAAAACTTGGGTAATATTTGTCTCGAGTTCACCACTCTACCTTTACTTCCTGTCTTGCTACTTCCTTGCACCGCTTCATCCTCAACACTGAACACTGGCATTAAATGTTAATCAAAAAGGAAGGAACGGGACACTGTGACTGAGTCCCCAGTTGCATCAATGAAGCATCTGAAATTGGTCGACCTCTGATTCATACCCATGACCAACTCCCTGTCAACTGCTATGACAGAAGATGTATATCATAGTATTTGGAGCGTGTCGATAAGTTGAGTTGGATGATTGGTTATTGATCCCTATTGATCCCAGAGAGAAAAACAGGAAAAAAAATTAATTAGTTTTCAAAATAGAAAACATTACCTTAAAGCAGTAGCCTACAGTTTTGTTAAATTATCTTTACTAGCATTCCCAGAGCAACTGTTCCCGAGTTAATTTTTCAAAGTGGCCACTACAGGTATAGGATCAGTGCTAAATATTGGAAAGTATCCACTGCACAACGACTTGATATGACTAGTTGCTTGTATGATTTTTTTACTTTGGGCAGGTCCTTTAGGCAAACTATAAGTGAATCAAATCAAGCCAACTAAGTTCTGTAAAAAGTTCTAATCAGCACATTCACCGCATATGCATGAAAGAATGAAAATCCCTTTCTTCTTCTTTGATTCCACATATCCATGTCTGTTCAAAAGACTTCCTGGCAAAGATCTCCTCACGAGCAGTGCGATGTCTTGGCAGATTGCCAGATGAAGGAGAATTATTTTAACATCTCCCTCGTCGTCTCCCCCTCCCTCTGTCTCTTTCCCTCTCTGTCTGCCTCTCTTCCTCTGCAGGTTAACGTGGATGCGGTGTGTCAGATAGGCCATGCCCTTCACCTGCGCCTGCTTCTGCGGCCTGAATGGCTTCTGCCGCAGACGGAAGAAGAAGAAAAAGGAGCAAGTGGAGGAAGAGGAGGGTGAGGAGGTAGAAGAATGGAGGGATCAGGAGACAGAAGTGTGACGGCATCGCTATCGGACGTGCTCTCCTCACCTTCGCTGGGAATTTATCCTTTAACGGACTGGAATGCACAGCCTGGGTTACTGCTGCTTAGTACTGACTGTCTGTATGGGGATTCTTTAAAGGGGCATCGGCATGCACAGGCTTTTATTCAAAATTTTTAATTCATTTCGGTCTCGTTGAAATTCTTCAATCAGATACAGTACAGAAAACAGTATCTACGAGTAAGATTTCAGGTTCTACAGCATTTACTGCTTCTCAAACTCCCTTAACTCAACAACCAAAAAGTTGCCTTGAGCGATATTCCTCAAGATGAATGTGAATTGATGAAAATAAAAGCCTGTGAGCTAACCCTCATTAACCATTTCTGCAGCACTTTCATTTTTCTTTGGCAACTGACTTAAACCTTTGCTTCTGCTGATGTGATTCCAAAAACCATTTCTTATCTGTTCATTTCTTGCCATAGCTGGTGTACTCTATAATGTGTGACGAGGTGACGGGTTCTAAAAATCCATTATTCCTCTCTGTCACACCTCTCAGCAATGCCCCATCTCTACCTTCTCTTTAATCGCAGCTCCTCCACGGAGGCTGACTCGGAGCAAGAGCTCGGTTGAGCTCTGCACCTCCTCACCTACAGTGCATGTTTATGTCAGATCAACTTAGTGAAAACTTCAGCCAAGTAAGAAAGTGTACAGTAATTTCCAAAGTCACCCATGGAGGGCTGCAGCCCATCTCGGTTCTTCACGCTGAGCTGGGCCCGATCTAAAGCCGAGCAGCTGTCCAATCAGCAGCTTAGCTGGAGTGTGAAGATGGGAGTCAAGGGTCAGAATGAGCAACAGGGTTTCTGATAAGTCCGTCCTCTGATGCCGTAGCATCTCTGTCTCATTAATAGGCAGACAAGTAATTACAAACACACACACACACACACCAATGCAGACCCATCAATTACTGTCCCCTGGTGGGAGTGAGTGTCTGTCCCTAAATGCCACTGCAGTGCGCTTCTGCAGCTGTCACCTGTTTGAGTGCATGACTGCACGTGGGTGTATGTGCAAGTGTTTCTCCTTGGCTGCAACAATAGACATTCAAACCTTAAAGCCTAAGTTAAAATATCTATTCAGCTGCTATACGACCGCCTTTTCAGAATGCACTTTGAGACACAAAGACACACACACATGCATATAGATACAGGTCTCATTAGCGTGTGTGATTATGCATGGCACGTCCAGTCAGGCAGTGGAGATGTAATTAACCTTTTCCAGCAGGAAACAGATGCCTGGATGTCACACACAAACACAGGCAATGACACACACACACACGTCTGCTGTCAGGGAAACAAAGCCAACGTCATGGTGTCACGGAAACAAAGCCTCAAATGCGTCGCCTGGCATTCTGTGAAAATCCCCTTACGCATATTTACATTTAGGGTTTAGAATATGCCTTGACGCACACACACACACACACACCTCTGCCCATCCATCCTCTCTCTCCTAACTGTCTACCTTTTGGTGTCCACCTCGTTCACGCTTTCCCTTCTACTTCCTCTCCTCAAACCTTTTCCACCTCTCCCCAAACTCTCTTCGTGTTTGGGATCATCTGTGCATCATCAGTGGATAGTACATGGCCTTGCTTGGCAGCTCCCATAGATTAGCCCCCACTCTCTCTTTCTCTCAATGAATATCAGGGATTTCTTCAGGCAGGCAAAAAGCTGCTTTACGACAGATTAATGGACGACCCTAATTGTGTCTGTTGGTGTGTGTCTGTGCCTGCGTAGAATAGATTGTCTGTTTACTCATTCTCGTGCCACAAGCAGCGAAATGAGACAAAGCTAAAGCCATTTCACAGTGTAGAACACGTATTATGGTTCACTGTGTTACGACGCAGCCCTAATGAGAAAGAGAGAGAATGAGAGGAGGGGACGGAGAAAGATAGCAGAAGAGAAGATGGTAATGAGAGCAAGAGCTGGATGCAGAAGAGGGGCGCTAATGCTAGACAGAGCAGTCATGCTAATTGGCTACAGCGGATGACTTTCTGAGCTGGGGATGAGTGTGAGTGTGTGTGTGTGTGTGTGTGTAGTGTGGGGGCAGAGAAAAGCACAGTCTGATCTGTTGGCGTTACACTCATTTAACACTCCCTCCATTTCACCTCTTTAATGAGAGGAATATTCGCTCCAGTAATGGTGAAAGACTTGATATTGGTAACAATTTGTTGCTCACACACACACACACACACACACAGTCAGAGACGGTAAGGTGTGTGGAGAGGGTTGGGGGGGAAATGCTGTTAGCAGGGTTGTGTGTTTTCCCTCATGCACCACAACCCAGTCCTTTATGGATCATGGCAATTTTCCGGGATTGTAAGTCAAGGACAAACAGCTAAAAATAGAGGGGTGGTGCACGATTCTTGCGATAGCAGGGAGGAGAGGAGAGAAGTGGGAGGAGGTGTGTGTGTTTATATGTGTGTGTGTGTGGGTGTGTGTGTGTGTGGGTGGGGACAGCAAAAACGAGTCCTGTCGCATTAGATTTGGGTCAGAAACGAGGGGCGAGCCAACGAAGCAGAGAATGTTACAGACGGCGAGGGAGATTCATCACTTGCTGCTCCACATACCTCTCGCTCATCTCCTTCAACACCTCCCCGCCCTGCACCCTCTCTCACCCTCTCCCTCCCCTTGCTTCACACACTCACACACACACACACAAACACACAGACACGCACACACCTGCAGGACACAGAGAGGGGAGGGTGATGGAAACAAGGACGCTGGAAGTAGGGGAGAAATTGGTGAGAAAAGCTGGTGAACCGCTGGAAAGACAAAGGAGATGTAGCAGAGCAGAAAAGAGAGTGAATGCATAATGCGATGGAAAAAGAATGAACACAGCTGGGCTAGATAATATTATAATCTGAATATATACTATTCTATCCAAGGCTCTTTACTGTATAATGAGTGCATACATACATTTATACTATGATCCCAGTAGGGAACAATCAGACATTCTGCTTCTACATTCTACAGTTGTCTCTCACATAGTCAGTTTGTAGAAGCTAGTAAGTGGAATTGGAGTTCAAGGAATACCAGTCTGAATTAAGGTAGGGTAATAAAAAAGTATTAGTAGTTAAGATGCATCCACAGTCCTCAAACCTTTTTTGTGTGATATACCCCATTTTTCCCAAACACAGCCAAAATGTCAATTATTATCAACACGTGCGGCAGTAGCAAATAACGATGCACGTAATCAAACAGTAACTGCCTAATCTCACCTTTACCTTGAATGCAGACTTTTGAATCAATGTAAATGCTCGCCATCTGAAAACATCTACAGAACTATACAGGAAATAAGATCCATAACAGTGTTACTGCCTTGCTTCAGGGAGTGGAGCCTTCAACACACATAACGATTTTTTTCCCATTCAGAATCTCTTCTCCGGCATTAGACTGTTGTCTCTTCATTGCTTCTCTTTGTCTCACCCACATCTGTTCTGTTTTCCTAATGAAGAGGAAAGCGATGGTCCCACCAAGGCTAATTATGAGGACTGAGATGCAGAGCACTGACACACTGGAGATAGAGTCAGGAGGGAGACACCAACGCAGAGCGCTTAGAGTACCCCCTCGCTCCCCCCCACCAGTCTCCAAGCATCAGAGGAGTGAATGGGGAGAAGGGATTCCAAGAGAGGAGATAAAAATGAGCGGAGGACGAGGAGAGAGATATATAGTGTAATTGAGACTGTAATGGCTTTTGTCAGGAGCACCTGTCAGGGTCAAGTTAAAATGACTTCGGTGAGAGACAAAGAGAGGGATGAGATGATAAGAGAGGAGCGAAGGGGGCAATCGGAGTCAGGATCCCCCGTGAGGAGAGGCCCTCGTCCATGCCAACCTCACCTGATTGCCAATTTGTGCCAGTCCACAGACATCAAATGTCAATACGAGCCACTCACAGACACACAAACGTCACTGATTGGAGAGTGCTAACCAGCTAAAAGCACCCATAGACATTCAATCACACACATGCACCGTCTCATGCTGACAGGCCACCTACGCTGACTGATTGGACACATCTACACGCCTAACAAGGTGTCCACGGTGCAGACCTAAGCTGTGTGATTGGAAGATAAAACTGCCACCGTTAGATATCTAATTCTCACCCACGTCTAGATGAAAATAAGGTTTAGGGCTGATTAGATTGTAGCCTGCTGTGCCAAACTCGGGTCTGTGCCATGTTCATTACCAGCCCTCACCCCCAGACCCCCAACCAATCCTATCCTTGTTCGCGTTCTTCTGCCAACCTCAAATACTCTGTGATGGAAAAGCAATTCTGACACCCTCGAGAGTTGAGGTCGATGCCTGAGGAGTGATGAAATTAAGTTGAGTAAAATGTATTTATGAATGTTTGTTAGAGCCCTACCTGGCAGTTTAACTTCTTGACAGCTCCAAATGGCAGCGACACATAACTGATGGAAATTTAGGACCTCACTACAGGAAAAAACTCTATGGTGGTGTGAGTAAATGTCGCACTCTTGGCCTAGATTAGGTGTTGAAGGAGTTCAACCATCATCCCTGGAACAAAGTTCTAAGTCTGTGCTATATCGGTTTTAATGTTTTACAACTTCATAGGAAATATTTGCTGCCAATCAGACAGAATTTCATTTAGGCATCAACAAAAACGTCCTCAACCTTTTCACACTGGTTGATAAGAAAAGTGTGTATGTTCCTATAGATTAAAAGACATCGGATACAAGAAAAAAGTATTTAATGTGTAGAAAAACAATCACCTGACCTTGCTATTGTACGTCAAACCGTAATTCATTCATTCAACCTCTGTGAGGCCTTAGCTAGCTTGAGGACACTGGGAACACTCTTTGGGGGGAAGGAACCTAGGTTTACAGTCTACTTTACTGGATTACCAATTGATAAATATATAGCATAATTTCCCCACCAGATCTTTATTCCTGACTGTTTGCAGAAGCAGCCAGTGGAAATCACATATGTCCAGTTTTTTCAGTTAATCTTGACAATTAATGTCAATTAATTAATGTCTTGTCTAATGCTAAATAAACCATTTAAAAAACTGAAATATCTGAAAAATGCCTGTAAGTAGGCTGGAAACATCTTGAAAGTAAATAATAAAATAAATCAATTTACAAATAATATGGAAGAATAGGGGCACTTTAGTGATTTATGGTAGGATGTGCTTTCATAAATATAATGTGGGACTGAAAAGAGACTAAAAGAATAACAATCAAAATGGAGGCAACAGATGCCAAGTCTTCGTCCCTAGTATGGACTGTGCTCTAAAAAACACTGGGCCCTACAGTTCCCATAATGCTTGCATTAGATTTTCACTTTCTTTAAAATCATCACGTAACACAGTCTCTTTGCAGGCTTATGTGTTAAAAGAAAATAACAACAAAAAAACAACAATTTTTCTAGGTTAGGGGGGACCTGGACTCAAGTGTCTTTAAATTCTACCTACAGCTCTGGTGCACCCTTTAACGCTAACTCAACTCCTAGAGACATCAATATCTAGCACTTTTTGTGCTTTTAATTTTAAGTTTAGTGGTTGTGTGGTTGTGTTTTTAAAACCCTCAAGGTCTATTTAATATGGTATGCAAGCATGAATACAGCATCGAAGTTCCAAAAGATGAACTCTTTTGATTTAAATCCCTCATGTCTCTCCCTGGCCTTCAACACTGACTAGAAAAAAAAAAACTTTGAATAATTAGCAAAAAAGTTGCAGTGGTTTAGCTGTATCTACAGTATTTACTCCTTTGAACAAATTAGTGAGGTGTTCCACCATCTGAGTAGCCTAGGGGTGACAGTAGGCACCAATTCGTGGAAAATTTCTGATTAACACTGCGGATAGAGATTTTTTTTATTATTTAGAGCTCCACTTAGCAGCACATTTCTGTAAATACTCACCAGGAACATTTACTGGGACACTGGAATGTAACCTGGTTCACTGCCATAATTTGAATTTGGGAGCAATTTTGCTTGAAGTGTGTTTAATAGAAGTAATGAGAACATAAAAAAAAAAAGAACAGCTGCAGAGTCAGCAGCAGCTCTGCCAAAATAAAATATCCAATTTCTGTACAGTTTGAATGCAGAAAATCTCCTGGGGTGTTCAGTTTTAGTTAGCTGAAGGTTAAAGGAGACGCACAGTGAGATGGACACTACAATTTTCTCATCAACTTTACCAGAACCCATAGCTCTTAACAACTTCTACAACTGCTTCAGGCTATCTTAACTCACCCACACCACTATTTTGCATTACAGGAGTTAGAAAGAAATGGGTGCATATTGAAGTGTGTGTTTCAAGTCAGCAGAGGAAAACTTTTTCTAATTAGCCAACAGGGCTGTAAAACAACTCAGGTTGTCTCACACATTTGTTGCCAAATCACCACTATCAATGGGAGATAAGTGAATTTCTCCCTCCTCCCTTTTTTTCCCCTCAGTCTTTTCTCTTCACCCTGCCCCACCTCCTGTTCCCTCTCACACTGTTTCTTATCTACACACACTCACATACTCCTGCACTGAAGCTGGTCCATATCAGAGAAGATATTGAGCTGTGATCTAAATGGGAGTTTGATTTCTTCGGGGGGGTATTAGCCTCTGTAACCATGGTGCTGAGTTGCCATTGGAGACCTCTTCGCCAAGCGTTCATTGATGAAGTGTGTGTGTGTGTGCCGCAAGCGCACTCTTTAAACACCTTTTGATTTAGTTGTGCTCAATAACAATACTTTTCATTAGACGCTGATAGCATTCATTAAGAGCAATTCAGCGGGGCCACTAATGAGCTGATCTGCTCTTGTACACTTCATTCTCCTTGAAAAACAATGAAGCGTCACCCATAAACACACATACACACACACATACACATACATAACACTTGCCCCAGTTGCATCTTGAGTCAAGTCTGGAAACTGTTATTTTATCAGAGCTCCAAACGGGAGAAAACTAACCGGTTGGGTCTCTGTGTTGAGAGCTCTGGCTCTGCTTTCTCTGCCGTTGAGCCTTTCTGCTCAAACAGCAAATACATTTTGTGTCGTTTGAGCCTGTTCATAACATTTACCAAGCTACTGATATTGTTAAAACCAACACAAAGCTAGTGCCTTCGATCAAACACGTGGCCAAAGCCATTGAGCACACTGCAAGCCACTCTGCGATTTCCACAATCCAGCCACTAATGGTGCTTCGCTCTGAGCGTTTCGATTTTAACTTTGACAGGATTTGTATTTGTTGTTTGTAGCGGCTTGCAAATTCTTTCACCCCTGTTAGGCCTCTGCACTCACTGTCACCCAACAACACACTCAGATTCACAGCCTGTTCCTTTGACGTTTGACTGTGCAATCTCCTTTTTCTATGGAGTTTTTATATTATTCATATCTCTGGGCCTTTTGCGATGGGAAACAAGCGAGGCAGTGATGGAAAGAGAGAAATGGGAGAAGGAGGAGGGACCTTTGGCACTGACAAACAGCTCAACATGGTGAGATACATAAACATGAGGTCAGAGAGTATCACTGTGGGAGACGGAGAGAAAGAGCGAGTGAGCGAGAGAGAGAAAGTGTGTGAGTGATAGTGAGAAAGAGTGGGGGAAAGACAGATATACTGCTCAAGAGAGCTTGTCTCTCATTGACAAGCTCTCACTCTGTTCAGGAAACCCACCAATCAATGTTTTGGCACAGCAGTGCACACAGTGTATGTGTGTGTGTGTGTGTATGATGGAAAAGAGGATGTGCTAGTGGTCTGCATGGTGCAGGAAAGTGTGTGTTTGAAATGCAGAGCACGTCAAGAGTCCTAGGGAGCTCCTTTTGCAGCAAAGCCTCATTAAAGAGACACTTGCCTTTAAGCAAGGATATACTGCCAGCCCACACACACACACACACACAGGCTCAATACCAACACCAGAGATTCACTCAGGCTAACAGAAACTGATGCTCACGCAGAACTGGCTTCGGACAAATCGAATCGAAATCTCAGTGAAAGAAATAAACGTGGAGCAAGTGGAGGACTAAATGAGGCGCAGTAAATGTCCTCCGCTCCAGTCCTTTTCTTTTCCATTTCCACTCCTTGTTCTCCATATGAATAAAGTTTAATTTATCCTCCGGCTGCCCCCACCCCCACCTCACCCCCCACCCCACGCTAATATTATATTCATGTATATTTGATTGTATCAACTCTGTGGAGATTGCCTATGCTGTATCTTGTGTGCCTTTTTAAAAAATGCTTCTATGAATAAATAATGTCTGTATCCACTGATTGAAACAAGCCATATTGCCAGAAAGCCATGATGAAATGATAATGTAATATCAGTCCCTGTGTTGAAAATTCTCTCAGTAAATGAAACTTAAATCTCTGCAACTGCACCTTACACTGCCTGATGACATTCTCTTGTACGGTTTGCACTGCTGCTCTGAGTGTGTTTTAATAAAGACGAAGGCTCTTTCTATACATCCTGACTCCTGCATGGTTGTTTGGAGGTATTAATAAAGAGAAGCAAGCCGTTTCCCCCGAGTGGCTCCCTTGCTAATTGACAGTGATAGTAGAGACTTGTCTCCTGGGCTGATGTTGGGAGCCTAATAAAGATGCATTATGGCAAAGGCTGTGAGAATGATGCAGATCGTGTGTGTTTGCCCACCCCCTTCCTCCTTGCTCCCTTCCTCTCTCCCATTCTCCTCCTCCTCCTCCTCTTCTCCCCTACGCACAGGCTGATTAAACTGATAAACTGTGCCAGAAAGAGAGAGAGAGCGAGAGAAGGGGATATAAATAATGAAATACGAGGAAGTAAAAGGAAGAAGAGTCAGTAGGGGAGGTGAGATGAGAGGTGAGGAAGGAGATGCAGCATTGAGATAGAGAGAGAAATCCCATTAGGAGAGGCTCCATGCCTAATGAATAAAATGCTAAGTTTTATATTGCCTGCTTAATTCCACAAATTCTTAATTGGCGTGACATTTCATGTTAAAAGCTCCGCGACCCTGTGGTGTAAGACCGTAAATAAAAGAGACACACACACACAAATGTGGACACCTACACTTGACAGACAGCCGGGCTTTGATATACTCTCATTAGCATAGCAACGGCGAGCTGACCGTCCGCAAGGGATACAGTAACCCAGGCAACCAGAGTTGGCCAGTCCAACTATGGGAACCTGAGGCACAAATAGAACCTTCCTCCCTGGTCTCCATCCTAATGTATCAATACTCATGGGCCTGGGCAAGCACGCTGCAAACATTTACACCCAAGGGTGGAAGCAATGATTTGCAATTGTTACAGAAAGTAAGCAGCATTTTTATGTGCACTTCCAGTCATTTTACTTTCAGAATCGCATGTTCTAGTTTCATGAATCTCCAGTAGTGTCTCATATCTGCAAGCTCTCTACAAGAAATTTACATATGATTAGAGCGGGCAATTCCAAAAATACTGGATACATTTAATAATGGGGGGTTTTTTCTTCTTTTTTATATTTTGTTGTAGTTAAGGTTTGGCATTGAATCTTAATAGTGATACAGTATTGTCTAACACATGATACACTACTCACAAAAAGTTAGGGATACTTGGCTTTTGGGTGAAATTTCAGGATGAACCTAAAATGCACTATAACCTTTACAGGTGAACTTAATGTGACCTTCCC
>JAUMHL010000025.1:339570-353207 GCA_032362345.1 Sandelia bainsii | reverse complement strand
TGTGACCATCCATCTTCCTCTTGATCACATTCCAGAGGTTTTCAGTGGGGTTCAGGTCTGGAGATTGGGCTGGCCATAAGAAGGTCTTGATTTGCAGTGGTATTAATTTTTTCCAGAGCTGTATATTTGGGTGTAATGAAATCACAAAGGGTTCAAACGTACAAAGGGTTTGAATTCTGACAGCCTGCTCCGCCAGGTGACTTTCCGCATTCCAAGACATTTGATCACCATAATTCCTCTGAAGAACTTCTGACCGCTGTAAAAAGTAGTGATTCAGAGCATGCAGGGCAATATTACTGAAAAACATCTTGACTAAGTGTTTTGACATGGCAGTATTAGTAGAAGGCTACTGGTGGAAATGTAACTAGGTTTTCTATAGAAATTGCTAATGGCCATTTTAAAATCAAATTGCCACTAAAAATATGCTATTAGCTTCTTCGTCGTTGTAGTTGCCACCACATATATCCCCAAAATCAGGTCTATTACAAAACGATTTGGGAGAGGATTTTCCACAAAACATTTATATCCCAACTGACAAAAACAGATCCATTTAAGCAGGGGTGTAGACCCCATATAACAACTAACCTTTATACTAACAACAAAATAGGTTTTCTAGTGTCTTACACAATGAAACTACCTGGTTAAGGGTTAGGAAAGTTTGAGAAGTCCTTCTCTCTCCTAGTACAGCATCGTTTAGCTGTCTTCCATTTAGTTGCTTTAATTTTCCCAGAGACAGCTGTTAATTGAATGGCCCTTGTAGATATTTTTGACTAAAACGTTCATGAATCTGCTACAGGTTGTATTTATAATTTACAAATTGGGATGTTGGAGCATACAAAGGCCACATTACAGCAGCACGACTCTTTCAGTAAATCACCGTACAGCAGTTTGAGGTTTATAGATGAGCAACACATAGAGGATAATGAAGTAAATATTGGTACTATGGACCCACAGTGCAGTCATTTAGCTTCAAGGTATTGACACAAGGTGTTTGGAGTATTTTCATCCACTCTTTGCCTTGAATGGAACCCCAGAAATAAAGTATTGACCATGACTTTCATTTTGAGCATTTGTTTACATGTTGTAAACTATATATTTTTCTTAATAAGTGTCCTTTTGCAGCCTTGTCTATGATGAGTGTCCTCTGTCACTAGCAAAAAACATGCAGTAACTCTAGTGTATAAATTCCTATATAGCTGTGGAGGAGCTTAGTAATATGGTGGTCACTTAGTTGTCGGTTACTTAGAGGCAGTAGAAGTAAGCTGTATTGTGTTACAAATTATTATCTTTTTTTTTATAACATTGATAACTTATAAATAAATAGTTAATTTTTAAAAGCTCTGGTTAGGTCTGATGTGTTCTCTAGGTAGTACCTGCCGTTTGGTGATGGCAGAGTGTTTATCAGAGCTTTTTCACTGACAACTGCCTGCTGTGTGTTAATAAAACTCAATGCGAGTGGTTGGAGTGAACCAAAACAATCTGTGGGTCAGAAACCAAGACAATCGACTGCTCGTAAAGCTGAATGGGTGAAAGTTCTCTGTGACTTTGTCACCACAAGTAACATTAAAAATAGTAATGTGGCCTGTCAAATATGATTATACCAGCTTTAATCAAGTAGTTTGACGTCTTTGTTCTGGACCATTTAGTGTTATTAGTGTTTGGATGACAGCCACCTATTCTGTTGTGTAGTTATAGTAGCTCGTTGCCCTACTGGGACATTTGTTCCTCATAATGAAATACAAAAGACAAACACATACTGAGGATAGAAAAATAATTCTAAACTCCCAATAAATTCACCAGTTCTTCAAGCATACTGGGAGCAAGGTGGGGAAAACCTCATCCACAGAGTCCATGAACGTCGAGTTGATGTAACTGGTGGAGCAGGGACACCCAATGGCAGCTTGCAGTATTGCAGCTGTCTCCAACAGCAGATCCTTGATTTGACACTGATGCAGTCGGGCTGATTTAAATCCTCTGTGACTGTGTGGATAAGTACAACCACAGACTAAACCTGTGTCTTGATGTAATCAACCTGCTTTTATCACACTTGTGATCAACTGTGTGTGTGTGTGTCAGAATGGCTGTCGAAGTCTGAGCCTCTCACCGTTATCAGAAGTCTGATTCCAGCCCCAGCTGTCTCTGTTCTCTACAGGCTGTGGCTGTCGCTTGGGATTTTTGGGCAGACAGTGTTGTTACGTAGATATCCAGACATCAGGACTGAGGGTGTTTCCCTTGGGGAGATAAGAGAGCTCGATAGCTGCATCACAGCATAGCAGGGGCCGGTTTCCAGCAGCAGATAAAGCAACTGGCTGCAAATCGTTTCGCATCTGAAAAGCTGAAGGTCAAAAACTGAAGTTGTCTGGACTCACAGAGGAAGATTTAATCGAACTGTGACTGACATGCACATATTTAACCTGTCTCAACTCACTTCTTTTCAACCTCTCATTAGATATACGTAGGATATCTAAATACATGATACTGTGTATGACCTTTTATATATTTGACACAGATGTTAAATGTGAAAAGACGTTTGAGTGGTGAAAAATAACACTGATTCAAATACTGGTATACAGACGCCATCTATTTTTAGCCATGCTAGTAGAGTGGCCTTTGGATTAACACTGTCCGTCATTCAGCTGCCTACCATTTAGTTCCTCCAATTTTCCCAGAGACAGCTGTTAATTTAATGGCCCTTGTAGATATTTTTGACTAAAACGCGCATGAATCTGCCACCGGCTATATTTGTGATTTACAAACTGGGATATCAGAACATACAAAGGGCACATAACAGCAGCAAGACTCATCCAGTAAATCCCCCTACAGCAATGGGAGGTTTGTAATAGAGAAGCACATAGAGGATAATGGAGAAAATATTGGAGTTATGGGCCCACAGTGCAGTAATTTAGCCTCAAGGTGTTGGCACAAGAGTATTTTAATTGACTCTTTACCTTAAATAGAACTCCACAAATACAAGCTTTGATCACTCAGTATACAGTATGTAATAACAGGCAGAGACGAAGTGAGGTGAAAAAGCTTGATTAAATCTTCAACTTTGAGTCTGGACATTTGTGGATCTAAGTGAAATGTTGGACAGATGCAGTTCAGACATGCATGGTCTCCACTGAATGACTCTAATAACTTTGATCCTTCAACCTTCAACTTCAACTTGCATAGTTTTATGACCAGATAAAAATGCAAATGCAAACCTAATAACAATTCCAGTCTTAGCCATACTTTGTGTCTCATACCATTGGCAAATGTTATCAATTTAGTACAAAAAAAACTGAATACTGAATATGGTCACATTTTACCTGCTAAACCTCAGTATGTTATTGTTGTTACTGCGAGCACGTTACCATAGTGATATTACCGTGAAGTCGCCCGACTGATACAAGATTTTGCCATTTTGCCATTTGCCAATTTGACCAAATGTCCTACTGAGCTGGATGTTTAAACACTGAAAAACAACTTGTTGCTACTCTCTAAGGGACAAACTATTTCAAAACTACATTTGGCACTTTTGTGATTGGATTTCGTCATATACACCTGTATACAATATCTGCAATAAGCTAATATACATTGCCGGACTGGCTGATTTATTGGTCGGGCTCTAATAAATACAGCCTCACCAAGGTAATAGTGTAGCTTCTTTACATATATTTACTACCACTTTGTCTCCCTAAAAATATGTTCCTATGTGACTTAATTGCAAGTGGATTTTTACTTTATGTTATTATAATGAGGATATGTTGTTTATTTATGTAAATTACAAGTGGCAAATATGCTGGTACTGAACATATCCGTAAAATGTTTTCATTTTCCACCAAAACATTTGATGTTTGACTAGAGCATCATTAAATATTTTATGGTTATGTTTAGACACTAACAGCACTTGGTTATGGTTAATGAAATATTGTGGTTTGGCTTAACAAGGAAAATCTTTATACACGTGTTTATGAAACTTTAAACAAAACTATGATCTTTCTCTAACCTTAACTAAAGTGATTTTATTGACCAAACCCAACCACACACTGGACTCTGGAGTCAACTCAGGTCTGAGGTGTGACAATGTGCTGTTTATTGTTCTATCATTAACATCTAAATACTTTAGTTTATTAGACCACCTTAGCATTTATGTGCAGGAATCCAGAACCAGTTGCTTCATTTAGTCACCAAATCCTCAGTATATGGATGTTATAGTGCTGATTTTCTCAGTGTTCTGCCTGTTTGATTTATTGGAATGTTTCAGCACTCGTTACACTGTGGATTCACACTTCCAAGGACATAAAAAGACAGAGTTGGTAACGATACATCCCTTCTCTCACAGCGAGCAGACAGGAAGAAGATTTCACTGTCTTTCCAATTCTGATGCAATGTCTTATTCATTACAACCCTATTGTAGCCTTTGGAGATCATCTTTCCTTTCATTTAAAACATCCAGGGAAATGTGCATCTGATCTGGACTGAAACAGGAGTTATTATTTTTGGAGCTGATTATCCCGTGTATTGTGGAGTGGCTCTCCTTTAATGCATTATAATGGTAAAGATCCCTATGGAAGTAGATGTGCTCCGATAGAAACAAATCCCTTGTGTTTCCCTCATGCCGGGTGTTTGATTTTCGCTTGTTTTTCACTCTTTCATCCTCCTCTCTCTGGTACATAGTGTGTACCCTATTCTTCCACCCTCATCTCTGTTTGTTCTGATAACAAGCATAGAGGCGCACACGAGCTGCCCAAAGATAGACGCAGGGAGCTAAAAGAGAGAGTCGAGGAGTAGAGAGAGAACACTCTGTTTTCATGGGAGACTCCTTGTGTTCCACTTTTGCCATAATGGCCTATTTGTGTACGACAATCTCACTCCAACACCTTGCCTCTGATGCCTGGTTTATTTTAAACAATGCAGCGTATGCCTCCCCAGACGCAATTATGCATACACGTGTGCATGTAAGTGCGTTTGTTTTGATGTGTGTGTGCGTGTGCCCACGCCTGCATGTGTGTGTGTGTTTTTCCCAACTACGTGGGAGGCCGACTCCCGCGCCTCTCATCTGTCAGCTCAGCAGGGTTGCTATGGGAACGACAGAGGGCCAACAGAAGTAATGAAGATGCTCTGAATTGTTGCGAGCTGACCTTGAAAAAAAGCCTGATCTGAAGGTAAGATGCACGAGGTGCAGCGTCGTTGATGCTCGTAAATATCTTAACAATGGGTGACACCGCTGCTCTGAGGTGTCCATCCCACAGTGCATTGCGGTGTGAAGTGTTTCTCCTGCTCGTCAAGTCGCTTGCTTTTTTGGGGGCTAAAATGCTATATAAAACGCTCCCAAGACAAGTCGAAATTTCTCATTGCTGGGAGGTGTTCAATCATTGCCAGCAGATGCTTTCTTCAAATATTCAACATCCTCACACACACACACACACACACACACAGGAGTATTGCAGATCACCCAGAGTGCCTGTATTAACTCAGCTTTTAATCAGAGGCTGATGGAGTGGCATGGAAGCCAGGTGGAGGCTCTTCCTGGGAAATTAGTGCCATTAACTGATCAAGTAAAGCAGCCAAAATGCACGACAACAGCAGCTGCACTCCCTAATGGAGAGAAACTGCTAATAACTCCCTGTCTGTGTGTGTCTAAGTGTGCACCTAGGTGTGCAACAGTGAGTATATGTGAGCATACTGTCATATGTACAGTATGTGTAGGTTCATTCAGGCCTGTGTGTGTGTGCACATGTGTGCTGGCAGAGGAAATGAGGAATTGAGGTCAGCTGAAGTGCAGACCTACTTTGAGAAATGCCTGTTTGTTAATGTCATGCACCAACCATTTAACACTGATCCCACCTCCTCATTGTCTTGTTCAGATTGACCTCTATGACCCTGTGTGTGTATGAGTGTGTTTGTGTGTGCCGGCACTCACTACCTCCTCACCAATCAACCACAGCACTGTTATTGATTGCACTGCACTCTGTTCACCTTTCCACTTGTTTACTTGTTTTAGTGATTATCCTGGTCCCCAACAAGCTGAGGCTTGTTTGTGTGTGTGTGAGTGTGTGCGAGCTCTCTCTGGGTACGAAGGTCAGGAGAGGTGTGATGAAAAGAGAGGAAACGAGGGGATGAGGGAACAAGGAGGTGAGGAAATGAGGGAGGGAGGCATGAAATCCTATGATGGGTTCTGCTCAGCATCCTCAGGATTACAGCAGCACCAACATCCACTGGTGCAGCGGAAAGTAACATCCCTGATGTACACCAGCGCTTTTCAAAATGAAAGATCCAGCACTGGAAAGAAAACAGATGCTTATTTTTCTAAGACTTCAGACGCTTTATAAGATTGTATAGACGCTAACAATTTCGTGGGTTTTATTTCTTTGCACAATGCAGAGAGATATTTCTATTGTGTTCTATGACAAACATAGTAGAAAAGAATGCAATTAATAAAGGTTGATTGATATATTAGGAAGCCACTGATACTTTACAAAGCAACTTTCTAATTGTACTTACATTGCTGTGAAAACAAATAATGGTCCCCCTCTTGATTTCTTTTGATTTTGTGTATATCTATGATAAACTGTTTAAATCTTCAAACACAATCGACCATAAAAGAAACACAAAATACAAGTGCGAAATGATAATTGTATTTTTTGAAGCAAAAAGCTTATGTTATACCAGCTAGGCCCGTCGGAAAAAGTATTCACTTTCCACCCCTCTTTGTTACTATCTCCAAAAAACTACCAAACTGCATTGATCAGACTCTGGGACTCCACAGAAGCAAAAAGTTTGGCCATGCGTATGTGCACATGCCTTTCTGGTGTGCAGTATTGCCAATTTAGCAACATTTCAGACCCCTTTACCGACTGTGTTTTTTTTTTTTTTTTAAGTGTCTAGACACAAATTTGGCAACTTTTTGGCCAGACATGAACTAACTTTACATGAGGTGATTCTCTAAAATTTGTCCATACATTTTTTTTTCTGTTGCTGTGACTCCTTCACTGTCCGCGAAGCCAGAATGAAGCGTAAATGAGCCAAAACAACCAATAATTTATCCCCATTGCTTGTCCCCTCCATGGCTATTGTTAAAGTTATTTAGGTTGAATTTTCTTGAAACATAGAGTTTAGTAGTATGAGTTAATGTCAATATTTGAATTCACTTTAGTAATGAGGGTTCATATTCTATCATATTATTATGTGTATTTTCCTTGATAACCAGGCAAGTAGACTAATTTTACCATTTTATTCTATTGCTAATTGCAATACTCTTCATAATAACTGCAATATGACTTGTTCACCAAATGGTGCAGCCTTAGTTTGGAGTGACCCAACCTTTTTGCTTCTAACAATGCAATTATCATTTCAAACTTGTATGTTGTGCTTGCTCTAGTTGCCTTTGTTGTCACACGTTGAATCCAGTTTCCAAAACACTTGTGCTCTATCTCGCTCTTTACTTGTGAGTCATCTCTTCTGTGGGCAGATCCCTGACATCAGAAATCTGAACTGAACAAGTAGGTTGATGAATTTATAGCATCTCATTGAGTAACAATGGGAGACTCTTCTTTGATGGAGCACCTCTTTGTTGTATTTATGATAACTTTGCCTTGTCGAGCACCAGCAGAGACTGTGGTTACATAGTTTATTTTAAATTATAGTGAAGTAGTTAAATAACAGAAGCAGGTGTCGGAATGCAGACAATAGATGATGACCAGTTAACTACATCAAGCACTTATGGATGCTAAAGCGTTGATTAAGATGTGTGATGAAGCATATTGGTCCCTTCAAGGTAGCCACGATTATTCCTTCATGTTGTGAACATACTATATTTAGACTTAATGGTTTCTCGCCACTAAGATGAGTGCTGCATGAGCTTTGTGCATTAGACTGGGTCAGTTGCGCAATTGATGATGAAACACTCGAGCAAAATGGACAGTGATGCAATGGCGACAATGAAAGTTCACAATGAAATCTCAAGACTATCGAGGACTTTGAAAGCAACATACTGTCCAGTGTCAAAAAGCTCTGTCTCAGTTGTAGGTCATGGGTCCTCCAACAGGATAGTGACCCAAATCACAGAGCTACAAGCTCCAACAATTGCTAAGAACTAAACATTGGTCTGATCTGGATTTGGCAAACATCTGGAAAGAGATTAAACAGGGTGTCTGCAGAAGCCAACATTCAAACCTGAGACAGCTGGAGCAGTTTATTTGAGAAGAGTGAGCCAAACTGAAAATCGCTTGTTTGCAGTGATTGCCTTTAAAGGCTGTGCAACAAAATATCAGGTTAGGGGTATTATCACTTTTGTCCATGCTGTTTTAATTTTTTGTATTATTTAAAAATATTCTGTTGAATCAAAACTCAAAAGCAGCATCTGATGTATATTTATTTATTCTTTCTTTTATTACTTATGTCAGTTTATTGCCATATGACCAGAAGAAGCAGGTAGAAATCTCTCAGAACTATTAACTGGGTGTAGTCTTACAGTTGCCGTTGTGTAATGGAGGACAACAGATCCCAGCCTGCCTTGTCTGTCAGTCCTCATGGGGAAAGGCAGAGCAGTCTCAACTGTCAAATTACTTTCTGAAGTCAGATTGGAACAAAAGCTGTTTGACTCAGACTTCAAGGTCATAATTGATGAATTTATTCATTGTTTCATCTCTGCCTGGGACAGGACAATTACTCTTGTATATTCTAATCTTGCTATTCTTCCTTGTACACTCCTGGCAAACTTCAGTGGGTTCCTTTGAAAAACAACCTTCTCTTGCCCCCCACCTCCATAACAAATTACCATACAAAAGTCTCCCAGCACATGATGCTACACTACACCGAATCTCTTCACAGACTGAGCTCCGCTGGATGATTGAAGTCGAGCTCTCCTGAATTTCCTCAGCTCGCCTCTGTGATCAAAGTGGATGAAGGCAGACGGTTAGCAAGACGGGCCCAGAAGTGAAGCTTTGCCTGGGGCTCACTCTGTTCTGTGTATGGGGAAAGACTTCTCTGCCTTCTATGCTTCACTCGACAAAATATGCACTGTCTACAGCTTACACATGGCATCCCTCAGCAGCTCTATATTTACTGGTTGATGTGCTCAGTATAGTTGAACTTTTATTAGTGTGTTAATTTTGCCCACAAAGACAGTATAGTTTATGTAATATGGTTTCTATAATAAATGTCTGAAGTGAATACATTATTAGGGGAGTATTTAAAATGCAGAAAGCAGCAGTAAGACGCCCCCTCCTGTCTCATTTGAATTCAAGAGTGGTCCCTTCTGAGACATGAAATGTGACTGTAATGTCTTTCAAAATTTTACAGCCTGATATTACCATTCTGCAAGTTTGCAAAACGTGGTCCTTATATACAGTTATGTATGACCTGATTTTTGCACGCTGCCATATCTCACTCAGTTCTTCAAATTACAGTCCATGGCCAAAAGTATGTGAACACCATGATGTAATTGTTGAAAGTCTCATTACAACATCATGATCACTAATCAGCTGCTGTAACAGCTCTCACTCTTATAGTGGAAGCCAGTGATACCAGATTTCAGAATGCGATTTCAGTTTGGTGGTAAGGTCTGGTCATCCAAGATGTGTTGGATGGGGTCAGGGATGTATGCACGCCAGTCATGTTCTGTTACACCAAACTGGGAAAACCATTACTTAATGGTCCTTTTTTTTTACGATACGATACGATACAATACAATGTGCATGGGAGAATTACTATTTTGTAACATGAAGGGGCCTTGTCCTAAACTGATGACACAAAGCTGAAAGAACACTAGACTAAATAGTGCTAAAAGAATAGTATGACATCTTGGGAAACATGCTTTGTATTCAGTCTTTCTGGCACTGACTGTCACTTAGTGTAGTGTTTGCTAAAGTGTCAGCATTGGAGCCAGCGATCTGTCAGAGACGGATGGATCAATTAGGTACTTTAGTTTGTAACATGTAAAAATACAGCATTTGCTCTAAAACTAGTTTCCTGTGAGTATGGTTTAGCAATTAGTTTGCACAAGCTGGAAAAAAAAACACCTTGACCCAATTACAGCTCCTGTTGACCTGGTGTTAAACAAATTTGCAAATTTCATACCTGTACTATAAGCTTTAAGTTTTGCCAAGTAAAAATTGCTGGCTGAATACAGTTTGAGTCTCTGTTGAATTATAGATGTAGCAGTGGATTCTTTTCCCAGAGACCAGTTTTCTGCTCCAATGGAAACATCAGTGATAGAGAATGGCAAGCCAATTATGTGACTGGCCAGCTGTCATCGGCAGCAGTATCTCCACAGTCATCTCTGTCTAAGACTCCGAGACTTCAGAGAGCCTGAAAATACAGTGACAGGAGAGCACACAAATTCAAGGCTCTTTGAAAATAACAATGCAGTTGAAAAGGCATTTTCAATGAGCCACAAAGTACAGATGTGTATCGAGAGAGCAGTGCCACAACTGTGTGTGTGTTTCTGTGTGTGTTCAGAACTAAAAGAGAGAGAATGGTGGTGCTGTAATCAGGCTAGGTCCCTGGAGGGCAGACAGCAGTGCTGACAGCAAGTTGGTACCCATCTTCAGAGCTGGATTTCTGGGCCAGTACCTCTGTCTGGCTTTTAAAAAATAGCAGGGGCAGGGGGAGGATGTGGAAGCACAGACGATAGGCAAAAAATGACACGGGCAGAGAAAATAAGGGGGCTTGATTTTCTACAGGCACTGATAGTAACACAAAAGCTGTACTGTCTATCAGACTAAACTACACAGCCTAATTGTCACAGTGTAGATTGTAGACTTGGACTGATGACTATGGGTAATGACAGTGGCTCCAAGTCACAGGGCAGTATGTTTGAAGCTGGAAAAAAGTGTAAAAGTGTAACTTTATATAGGCCTATTTTTAGGCTGATTGTTAATTATCATAGACAAACCTTGATTCTGATTCTAATATAAAACCTTAATTATCTTCTAATGATCTAATAGCTCATCCATATCAAACCATCTAAATTTAAGTGTTGACAGCTGCACAGAGGGCCGTTACTGCTACTCTGCTAAACTAGCTAGTTTATGTTATGTTTTATTTCTTCATTTTAGCTACTACCTTATTCATTTTATATTTTTACAAATATATAGTTCATGCTTATAGCTTTGTAGGTCACAGTATAACGTGGTCTGCGGCATCGATGTGGTTGTGTTTTCTTTGTCCATTTATTAATTGTTGCCTCTGTAATGTTGTAAATTAATTCATAATAAAGACCTTCTTTATCCAATGTCTGATGAAGATGATTTACTGAAGAATCTACCAGAAGAGTTCCTGCACTGAATTTTTATTTGACACATTGAGAAATAGTCAAGATGAGAAAACCACAGAAAACATGTTCCTCATTCATCTGTAACAATTTAACCAGCAGGTAAACAATCTAAAAACTCAAATACTACCTTTTACAGAACTATTTGATACTCAATCAGTGTTAAACTCAAAGGCTTTTTTAACTATCTGTTTATTTCCAGAAATTCAAGTGTGGATGGTCTTAAATTGGTCCTACATGCCCTTTCAGGTGTTAAAACATCTTAAAATAAATTAATGTCCAGTAAACCAATAATCGGAGTTTATATTTTGCTCTTCCACCACAGGGAGAGTCATTTTCAGTGTAAATTAAAACTAGAAATGGCCCAAAAAATAGCTTTCCTTAGAAACTCATTGGCCTATACTTGAGAAAGGAAGGTTATTCTCTGTGAGATATACACAAGAAATTACAGTTTTCTTTAGCTAGTGTACACTATAGTCTCCAGAGACTAGGTGCAGTCAGGACAGAAAACACAGTGCAAAGACCAAGTACACATCTGTCCAAGAAGACAAGTGCTTACAAGTGTCCTCCTTGGAAAACAGATGCCTCACTGCTCCTGAATTTGCTGCATCATTGAATAAAACAACAGAGAAACCAGTGTGCAGAGACACTGTACGTAGGAGACTCAGGTCAGTTGACCCTGTGGGCAGACTTGCCAAAGAAATGGAGGTTGGCAAATCGAAAGAAAAGGTTGCAGTGGGCCAAGATGCACAAACAGTGGACTTTAGATGAATAGAACCAGGTCATACGGACTGATGAGTCCAAGTTTGAGGTGACTGGATCCAAGAGAAGAACATAAGAAGAACATACAGCACAGAGCTCAAACGTAGGGCTCATAAGAAGATTATAGATGCCTGCCTAACACCATCAGTGAAGCATGGAGGTGGAAACGTGGTGATCTGGGATCTGAGAATGCTTTGGCCATGGGAAAGTTGGCGATCTGCATCGTCTGCAAGACATCCTCAATCAGCCTGGATACCACTCCATACCGAAGAGGGATGCCATTCACCCCGGTGCAACAACTGATTGGGCATAACTTCATTTTGCAAGAAGACAATGACCCCAATCATGTAGGGTCATTGCAGTTGTGTAAGAATTATTTGGAAAAGGAAGCAGCTGCTGGAATACTCGTGATGGCTTGGCCAGCTCAATCAACAGATATGAACCCCATGAAGCTGCTGTGGGAGAAGCTGCACTGAAGGGTTTGGGAACATTGCCCAACCAGCACAGCAGACATCTGAGAAGTGCTGCAGAAACTGGTCAATTTTTGCAGATTAATTTTCTGCAAAAACTCATCAATAAAATGCTACAGATTTGTCGGGCAGTTATCGCTGCAATGGGTTACTTTTTTGATGACATTAAAGTTTAACATCAAAAAAGTATTTGATTCTATGCTGAAATATGCTTAAAATAGATGTTATTTGTGTTTTGTTATCAATTTACAACCATTTGATTGAATAAAACCAGAACAAAATAATACATAAGTGTATAGGCATATCCAAACTTTTTCTTTCCAGTGTATGTTATGTACATTATTGCCAGAACTGGATTATCAGCAAACCAGCTTATAATGTGGCATGTAAATAAAATATAATATAATGTTGCACTTGATGAAGAAATTAAAATAGCATTTATAAAACTGAATATATTAATATTGCACTAATTATATATGCTAATTCATATATTTTCCAAGATGTGGTTTACACTGCGTCACGCTTCCAAATTACTCTGGAATAAACATTGTTTGGGTTTGTTATCAACTTCAGATGCTCAAGCTACTTAGAAATGTCTTTCACACTGATGTCCAATTTCAAAACCTGCTGCTCACTCTGCAGCTGATGGTGAGAGGAGGTGAGGGGCTGATGATCGCTGTAATATAAGTATATGACAGTATGAGGAAAACTGCTGGCTGCCACTTTTTCTGTGAATCCACGTTTCATTCACTCACACAGCTGAGTGTGAATCATACAGTGATGCGAGTAAAAAGGGCTTTTATCTTACATACTGTGAATTTGAATAAAACTAGAAGAAATGAAACTTAACACCCGTAAAAGTGGTAAATAACAGACCTACATATACTGTATGTGCTGACGATATGACATAAAGCAGAAGATGAGTGAAGTTGATCAATCTGAATGAAAACATACATTTATAGTATAATTCTTATTAAATAAAAAGATCAGTCCTGCATCAGTCTATGCTCCATGTATTCTGGACCAAGTGAAAATACAGTTTAATCCAAACTCAAGCTTTTTAAAATGTGAACAATGTCTACACATTCATTCTGATCAATTTGATGTTATGAAATCTGCTTCTCTTTCACAAACATGGTCATTTC
>JAUMHL010000025.1:308871-339470 GCA_032362345.1 Sandelia bainsii | reverse complement strand
GACATGTGCATTCAAAAGTTTAGGGAAGGTCACATTAAGTTCACCTGTAAAGGTTATAGTGCATTTTAGGTTCATCCGGAAATTTCACCCAAAAGCCAAGTATCCCTAACTTTTTGTGAGTAGTGTAATTCAGACACTATATACATATATATATATATATATTCACACACTATATTGTCTGAATAATATAATATAATATAAATATATAAATCAAACCAACAAAACTGAACCAGCTGAGATGGTGAAATCAAGTTAACCAGCAGAGTAAGTGTGAAATCAACTGGAGAACAAGACAAGCAGAGAATTACAACTGTAAATACAGACCGGATTACACCGCAAAGGTGTTTGCGCAAAGTTTTTGCAGTGTAAATTTGCTTAATCCAACTTCGATGGACCTGTGACAACATGGATATTCTGAAAGTGGATTTGAGTATCCTTGGTCTAGGCCTATATATGCCAGTGGCTCCAAAATAATGTCAGAAGATGATGTGAAAAGGAAGTAAAGCTAAGTCATTCCTCCTTATGTAATGCCTTTGGATTTATTTAGCTTGATCTATACAAAATGTATAGTTTCTGAAACCTGAAATCAACTGAAAAACCACTGTTCAAACAGTGGGCCACCCTTTACCAAATATAGGTTATCACAACACACAGGGTCTCTCCCTCCCTCTCTCTCTCTCTCTCTCTCTCTCTCTCCGGATTGTACCATAGCATGGACGAATTTTAACAAGTGCGATGAAAGCCGAAGATGAATACTTTATCTATGACCCACATAATGGCGATATATCATTCTCGGTAAGCGGAGCCCCGTCGTGTTCCAGCCTCTTCGCTCCTCGGCTGTGCGCTCCCGGTTAGCAGCTGGAGCTCTTTTTCTTTTTCCTTTTTTTTTTTTTTTTTAGCGGCGCGCCTCTCACCTCCCATCTTTCTCCTCCGACTGGATCCGACTCACCGTCTCTTCTCCATTCTCGCTTCCAGCAGGAGGAGAGCGGGGAGACGGCGAAGCGGCGCACGCCGTGCGACGGGAGACGGAAACGGGGGAAAGTGAGTAGCTCGAGTGGAGGGAGAGGAATAATGGAGATGTAATGGTGTGGTTTTTTAATGAGGACTCACTTGTGCAGTTTGCATACTCTCCTCGCTCAGTTGTAACGTACAGTTAGTGCTAGTACTCAAGCTGGTAGTATTTCGTTACTCGTTACATTAGACTACACGCGGTGGTCAGGAAGCCTCGTGGAAGTTTTCTACTCTAAACTTAAGCTAGTTGATAAGACAAAGCTACATTTAAGCTAGTTTTATGGTAGTGTATGCTAATACTACAACTACTTAGAGAACGGGACACTTTATTTTGCCTTATTGCTACCTTGGAGGACTTAATTAGCCAGTTCAGAAGATGTAATATACAATTATGTTACTCCTGTAATTGTCTTTGTGTGTGACACTGTGATAATTAACTGCCAAACCCCTCCATTACCGTTTCAAATGGTAAAACACCAACAACAGTGTGGTTCTTCCTGTTTTAAACAGCAGCCACTTTACATTTCAATTACATGTTTGAGAGTAATACATGAGGGATATAGGGTACTTTATTATTAAAATGGCTAATAAGACCCTACAATAAAGTCATCCTGAGGATGTTCTAATGTTTTTCTAATATTTAGTATTCTCACTGATATGCATGCAAATATTAGAGAGACATCTTACAATTTAACAGCATAAATGCCAGACTGAAAATGACCATCGACTTGAATCAGGTACAAAAACTGAACTTTATGACCTGAACTAAACTTTATATAGATAAGAATTATTCCATGGGTGTTGAAGCCTATTATATTTTATTAGTTCAAGCTAAGTCCTCTTCATAAACTGACAGCTGAGTTGAATTTTGGATATTTGGATTGTTTACATCATTTGTCACGGATGAATAGCATTTTAAAGCTTCCACAACGAATGGAATGATGATTGATGACGATGGATCTATTGTTATAGTCCTCATGACAGTGATGACAGGGAATATAAAGACCATCCGGGTCTTATCGAAAAGGTCACTTACTCAATAGTCACCCGGCTTGTCTGTCTTCAGTCTGTCTGTACAGGACTAAGAATGACATTTCTTTCTTTCCCCTTCTCCCTTGAGGGACATTGTCACTCTCCTCTATGTTTACGCTTGGACATTTACAACTCATCTTAAAGCTACAGTATGCAACTTTGTAAATTCTTTTTAATAGTAGAAATATGGTCCAAAACTGATCTTATTGTGGACAGGTGCTGTCGATGCCTCCCATGAAGCCAGTAGTCACTGTGAAGAACTGAAAGCATATAGGTTTTTAAGCAAAGCTCACCCTTCTAACAAATCACTTCAACCATTTCTGCTTGATTAGTAAGTTTTGTTTTGATTTGATTTCAGGTCTCATGCTACCTCAAGGTAAAGTTGCACGGTGGCGTTTCACGTTAGCTATGTCATATACTGTAGAATTTGAGCAGCTAAATGTAGTTTTTTATTTTAAAGTTGCAGTAATCAATTTTTGGCCACTAAGAGGCAGACAAACAGACTAAACACACTAAATCACAAAGGTAGTGGTTACAACTAATGTGCATGTATAAATAGGCAAACAGCAAATAACAGTACATGCACCAAACTTTTGTGTTTCTAGCCAACTGAGTAATGTAAGTCCAATCTTTACTCCTTAATCTTCAATCTCCAACTCTTCAAGGAAGGAAACTTTTTGGCTACTTAATAACTTTGTCTGTTGTTCAGTGCTGTGCAGATAGCATACAGATTTTTTGTTTGTTGGTTTTGTAAACATTTGCCTGTTAGTGCTAAAAACTGGGCTAGTTCAAGTACAATAGATTAGATTTACACAGAGTGCACTGGTAGCCTAATGGTTCGTGCACATGCCATGTAATGACAGTGTCCTGGTTTTGAGTGTGGCAGAGACCTTTGTAAATGGTAAATGTTCTGCACTTATATAGCGCTTTTCTACCTATTGGTACTCAAAGCACTTTACACTGCTTTTCATTCACCCATTCACACACACACTCACACCGATGGCAGAGCTGCTATGCAGCTGACCTGACACACCAGGGGCAACTTGGGGTTCAGTGTCTTTGCCAAGGACACTTATACATATGACAGGAGGAGCAGGGAATCGAACCACCGATCCTATGATTGGCAGGCGACTCTACCTCCTGACCCACAGCCACCCCTTTGTTGTATGTGACACCCTCTCTTAAAGTGATCAAAGTCATTAATTTGCAGGCTGCAAAGTCGAAAAGACTGTTCAAAAACAGACTAAAAAGCTCTATATAGCTGCAGAGTTGGGTGATCATTATCTGTGGTGTTGAGTTTAAGTGCTCTCTTCTTGACTTCACAGGTTACTGAACTGCAGTGTTGAGAAATCGTCCAGGGCTTCCTGTCTGCAACTCCAGCCTGCAGGTACAGTAGTGTCATTAATTTTCCTCTAGATGAAGACAGTCACCTCTTCACCTTCCCTCCCTATGCTTTCCTTTTCACTCCCTCTTTCTCATCTCTACTTCTTGTTCTCTTCCTTTTCTTGTTTCAGCAAGCATTGATTCCTTCTTTCCTCACACACTCATAAATACTATCTCAGTCAGTTACTGCACATAGGGTGCAACGGTTATGTTAAATCGATGAGCTTCGATGGCAGCCTCATTGTAATGTTGGCCTGCTCATTTTCTGAGTGCAGGAGACAGACAGCGACTGGAGCTCCTTCCTGTCAAAGGTAGGGGGAAGTTGATACTGTGCCTGTAAGTCGGTACTGTTTGGGTGATGGGCCACTGCTTTTTGACAAGGTGACTGACGTTTTAAGATTTTAAAAAGACAGCAGTTCTGGAAAGTTAGAGTCTGATTGATGGGATGTGGCACATGATGCATTTTCTGTCTTATTTTAAAATGGTAAATTGCTTAAATTTCTTATATACTAACTAGTATTTACGTCTACACTATAGCAGTGGTAGGTAAATAAAAGCTTGTGGACCTGCAACAAAAATATCTGCTACCCTGAAACACGCTGTTGCTGTCCCTTTTATAATTTACATTTATTTATTTTTTAAGAATTCTACTTTGCAACAATCAGCCACAACATGAAATCCACTGGCAGTTGACCTGTATACATTTGATTATCTTGTTACAGTGGCACATGTCAAGATGCAATGAACAGTAAAATTGGATGTGTTAGAAGCAGTGAAAATAGGTAAGCATAAAGATCTGAGCAACTCTGACAAAAGCCAGATTGTGATGGCTTGACGACTGGGTCAGAACATCTCCACAACAGCCGGTCTTCTTTGGTGTTGTCACCAGTGTGCAGTGGTCATTGCCCCAAGGACAACAAGTGAACTGACCACAGGGCCATTGGAAGTCAGGACTCACTGTTGTGCATGAGAAGTGAAAGGTAGCCCCGTCTGGTCTGACTCTCTTTTACTCTTTTACACACTTAAACACACATCTGTAAAATATAATACTGGTCTGATGGACACCTGTCAGAACACAGTGCATCGTAGCTTGTTCCGTATGGGACTGTGTAGGTCTCAATGTAGGTCCCCATGCTAACCCCTGTCCACTGCCAAAAAGTACCTACAATGAGCATGTAGTGTCAGAACTTGATCATGGAGCAACCAAAGAAGCTGGTCTGATGAATTTGTGTTTTCTTTTACTTCATGTTAACGGCCAGGTGCATGTGTATTGTTCATGTGGGAAGTTGATAGCACCAGAATGAAGTATGGGAGTCCGATTCCATACCCCACCTTGTAACTTATAGGACTTAAAGAATATCCTGCTGACGTTTTAGTGCCAGTTACCAGAGGACACAGTGGAATCCTCGATTGGTCAAAGCTGTTCTAGTGGCAGATTGGAACCTACAAAACATTAGGATGGTGATTTTAATATTGTGGCTCACTGAAATAATTGACTCATGTCAATGCTAAAGTTACTGCCTCGTAACATAACTACATAACATACATACAAAAGGCCTTTAGTTCAACCTGGTTCCTGTCCAATTCCTCATGGTAAGCATCTCTAATACAGATACAGTACACATTTCCCTTACAATGTCCTATTTTCCAGCAGAGGCTACTTTTCATGTTTGCACTGTGAGTTAAGGTGGAGGGTTGTGTGCTGGTAAAAAAACACTCTGTGAAGAATTTTTGGTTGCTCAGCATGTCCAAAAATAGGCCTGGCTAGCTCAGCTGTAACTAATAACAAAAACTGTAACAAACTTTAATGTCTTCAAGTTAGCCTTTCTTGTACTCAGCATGCTAAATACTAAAGTGTTGACATGCAGAACTGGAGCTAGCAATCTACAGGGACACATACTGTTGGTGTTTATCTTGCTATTGCTTGACAATGTGGATGTTTTCATACCAGACTAAAGGCGAGCAGCCAAGTTACTGTGTATGTGTAGGACAGGTAGATAAAAGCAACCTGCCTGCTGTGTAAAAAAGGCCCAGAATACACTGTCCAGACCTCCTGCTGTCTTCTGATCCACACACAGAGGAGGGAAACACACAGTTTGAGTTCCTCTTTTACACACTTAAACACACTCTCCTAAACTAACTCTCTTATAGACATGAAGAAAAAGGCCCTCGCCATGCACAAATGTGCTCACTCTGAAAGTCAACCAGTAAAATCTTAAAAGTGTAGGAGTATGGAAAACACACACACACACACACACACACACATAAAAGTATGGTGCAGTGAGGGAACCATTAGGGAGTTAATTCCAATTCGGCTGACAGTAGATAGGTCTTACCATTTTCCCTCTCTATCACATAGTAATTACTTATAAGGCCACAGGGATTATGATGTCCCCAGCTCCCCTCTGTAATAGAGCTTTTTCTCCATATAACCCTTTAGCTTTGCTACCCAGTTGCTATCACCCCCCTCATTAAGCTGTCCCTCCCTCTTATTATCCCCTCCATGTAATATCCTCCATCCATTAACTCAGCCCACTTCTCCCACTCCTCACCATTACTCCCCCTCTTCTTTCTGCCTCTCCTCCATCTTTCCGTGCCTTACGCTCTTTCCTCCCCTGCTCTTTTCTCCACTCAAGCCTTCACAGCACTGCCACACTGGATCAGCTCACTCTAATTTGACTCCTACACAGCAGTCAGTGAAAGGGAGCAGGCCCACTATGCCCCAAATATACAAGTGTTTGAGCCAGGGAGGGGTTTGGGGGTGGCTTTGCTTCAGGGAGATAATACAATACACCGGAAGTAGAACGTTACTTATGTAACCAGGCACGTTCTTCAGTGCGGGCTCGTCATGTCTGTGCATACATCAAGCCTCATTTCTCGCAGCTCTGCTAATGTTTGCTTTTTCTTAATTGTCAGTATCTATTTCCGTCTCGTCTCTGTGGCTCCTGGCGCAACAACATACAAAATGCAGCCACGGCTTCTTATTAGCTTCCCTGCTTCAACTGTTTCCAGTGCTCAGATGGAAACATCTGTGCATCAAGGAAGAGTGATAAAAGTCTTTGTAGGTATAAACTTTAAAGGAACTTTGACCGTATGTTAGTGATTGCCACAAGGGCTTACCAGTATATGAAATAGCTGTGTATTTTTTGTAACCCTTATCATACACATACTGATGGATTAGGGTTGGGAACAGCAAGAGGTATTGTCATCAGATATCAGGATAACCACAATGTAAAAGAAAACATGTGCAAACAGGAAGCACCAAGTTTCATGGTGAAAGTAAACTAAACAAATATAACGTGTTTCCTTATACTAGAGTTTTCACCCACATCGCTCACCTCATCTATTCTTCTAAGTTGCCATGGTAATGGTTCAGTTGCCATCTCGTGAGCTAAATGCAGAGTTGTGGTCATGTGGTAACAGGTGATGGTACATGGGAGGATGTTATAACCCCTGTTTTGATCAAAGTTGGTCTCTGGTGTCATGTGAATGTTCACCATCCGCTGACTCCTGGTTGATGACCTTTGACCTGATCGGTTTTGGTCTTCTGTTCTTAAATAGCTGAATCTGTTGCTGGTCTTCATTGAGTGTTTTCTGTTTCACCTATGAAGTGTTCCCCACTTCTGTTGGATGAGATGTCACGATGATGTCAGATCAGGTGAGCCAGCAGCAACCTCTGGTTATTGTCTTGTACCCCTTTTTCACCAAGCCAGCTCAGAGGCTGGTTAAAACCAGTTCTTTGCATTTCAACAGCCAAAGAACGACCTCTTGGACAGGAAAGCCGGTGGCCAAAGTGCCAGGGGCTAAAGGCAGGATTATCATGACCAACAAGATTTAATTAATAGGTTGATACTAGAGCTGGGCGGTATGACCAAAATTCTATATCACGTTATTTTTCAAAATTATGACGGTTTCACGGTATTCAACGGTATTTTTTCCCCATGCATGAGTTGGTGTTAATCACATTTCACACTGATTGAGAGAAGAGCGCCAGATCACAACAGAAGTTTTCAGGTTACCTTTCTCATAGAACAGGTCTATATGTTGTCCTTTTATTAAACTAACTAAACAGCCTTGTGTTATTTATTTTATTTATCCAACGACATATCATTTCTGTGTCTACATGATTGTGCGTTTCCAATTTTCCTCTGCTCTCTGTATCGCATACGGCAGGATCCTCTGTATCTGCACTGATGCGCGTGCACACACAGGTGAGCACATGCTCCCGCCAACAGACAGAGAGTGCGCGTCGGAAAATACGTGCTGATAAGTGCCAAAAATATCTGCGTCTTTTAACCGCTCCCAGGGTGGTGTACAAAATCTGTTAATTTTTCATTAAAAGAAACACATGAACACCATGAGTCTTTTATGTATTTGTGTTGATGTCCATCTACCAAAAGGTCCCCCCTTAAACAGTTTACTGCTGCGCTACGTTCCGAATGTTGTTTAGGCTATTTAAACCTGTGTTGCGGTATGAGAAAAATCCATATCATAACAAAAATTAAAAAGGGTTTACGGTATGAACTGGTATGCCGCCCAGAACTAGTTGATACAATGACCTAGTGAAAACTAGAGCAAACAAGCAATGGGTTCTCTATTTTATTATTCTATTTAACATTGAGGAATGAGATGCTAGAGTGACAGTGTTACAGCATCTGTAATATTAACACACAGAGACATACAAATAAAAGATGTACAAAAAGACATAAGGACAGTCATGTTAAGTTGGTGTGTGGGGTGAGGTGGGGGCAGAGTGAGATGTTTGCCTTTTAAAGGCAGATAAGAGAAATGCCAACTGTTCCACAACTTCGGCCAACAACAAGCCACAACTGATTTAGTCTCAGCTCTCTCATTATGGGTCCTGGACTCTGCGCTGCCAGATTTAGCACTGCTAATTCACTTCATCAGAGCCAGTACAGACACGGGAACAGCTGGGCTGAAGCATTTTGTCTTTTCAATCTTCTGTAAAATATGTAAATGACAACATTCACAGTGAGGTGTCCAGCAGCAGCGGCGGCAGAGCCAAAAGAAGCTCTAGTGACAGCAGCAGGTAATATTGCTGCTCCAGGGTTATTATGCTGCATTATTACCTCTCACCACAGAGCCTCTTTGTCTATGGAGGGTGATTTATTAGAGATAGCACACTGTGTGTTTATGTGAGCACAGTAAAGATAAGATTAGAAGAGAGACTCCGGGAGGCTTCTCTCCCTCTGGCCTATTGATCCAGTTAACTCAGCCTCAGTGGAGAGTCATGGTTAAGCAACTCTTTGCAGCCCACAGAACTTCAGAGTTTAGCTTTCTGCCCTGCTCTGTTAATTCCACACATCTTGTCTGAACCATTAGATCAGTCAAGAGCTGGGCAGCCAGGTGAGCCAGAGCTTCATCTCATCCTGGAGCTGACCGGTGGCAGGATTCCTGCAACCGCTGCTGGGAACAAGGTGATTCAGTTCGCAAAGAAAAGCTGAACTGCGAGTCCATCAGCCACAAAAAACTGAATGTGTTCACACTGGAGTGCACTCATAGTGAAGAGGAGCTCCGACGCCTTGAGCTGTTACAGCTAAGAGGCCGTGTAAATGTCATGTACATTGTATAGTGTAGGTCTGAAGTAAAGCAGAGAAAACGAGTCTTGCAAAACCTAACCAAGAGCAATCCAAGAGTTCCACCTCTTCCTGCTGTGGTGTTTCTGCACTGCACTTCTCAGAGATCGTCTGTCAATAATACTCTGTGGGTAGCACTTCTTCTCCTGAGCATGTTCTTTCAAAGAAGTTCGAGCTTCTTTATGTTTCTTAAGTTTGTCTCTTCAGGCACAGTAGCTCTTACTTTATTCATTTCCACGAAGACGGACACGTAAAATATCTGTTTCTGGGTTACAGGAAAACCAGATGTGGCACTAAATCTCTGAGATAATACTTACTTCCATGTTGCTGCTGAAAAAGTGGAAAGAAACTATACAAAGGAACATGAGTGTTTTTACAAGCTGGATGAGTAATTGATTCGAAAAATAATTTTGTTGTTGAATCCATTAATTAATGACCATTTGTTAGCTTCAGGGACGCGCCATTTATTAGGTCCAGAGTTCTCCCACTTACTTTGTGCCAGACAGTGCACACAAATTGAATAATAACATGTTAAGTTGGGCCTCTCATCTATTTTAGTTTGCTCATATTCTCTATAAGGAGAGTTTTACTGGATATCTGTTTACTCATCCATGCAGCTGGCTTGACTGAAAATTGAAAACAGAAGTAGGAAGAAAACTACTAATAATGTAACACTACTACTTTTTACTACTACTAATAATGTAACACAAAAGATGCTGAGTTCCGACTTTGAAAGTGAAACAGAAACGCTAACTACTGTAATAAGATTGAGGTTGTGACATACATAAAATATGATTATGTATTTTTAAAATTGATTTGCACACACTAAAGACGGCACTTGTAGTTTTATGGGTCATGTGAACATTCCACTAAACACTTTGGAGAAATGAGGACATCCAGTGTTAGTATTAGCCAATGATTAGTTAAACGTGATCTTATAAATCATGATTTTTTAAAACTATTTGTAGTCACTAAGGCACATTTGGATTTATGGGAAGTACAACAAAGGAAACATAAACTAAGTGCCAAGTTGCCCTGGTAACTTTAATTCAGTATGATGTAAACAGAATCAGTTTAGTACTCCTGTCACATGCTAAACAGCATTTTTGACCGATGTCACATAATTTATATTATGTTCATATGAAGCTTAGAGTAGGATGGTACAGGCCATCTCCACAACAGAGATTTTGTCCAGTCATAGCAGCTAAAGCACAGGTAGAATTGATTTCTGTAACAATGGCTTTGTTACTTTCATTAACATTAAGTTTAATTACATTTGTATGCTACACACTTTGTAAGCAACTTATAGTAAGTGTATTCAAAGAGCTAGATATTATTTAGAATTATCTATAATAAAATAACACTGGGGTTCCAACCACTTATTTTTACTCACATTTTCAATTTTTGCCAAAAAAAATGCAGGGCATTTAAAAAAAAATTTCACCAAAAAGTTTTGTATGATTATCTGAAGTAGAAGAGTTTGTATACTGAAAAAAAACAAAAAACTAAGCGCTGTTAAATGAAAACAGACTGATCAAATGAATAGTTTTGTAATGTTCCTTGAATTGATAGTTGAAACAAACAAAGATTTTCATTTTCAAAGTTTCATCATATTCTCTCTTCAAAGTTTGAGGTTTGACTGGCTGTCTTTTAATTAAATCATCTTAATGCACTTTCTTCCTTTAGCAATACCAGCACTTTATTACTGTGAACCAAATCCCAATATTTGCGTAATAGCTGAAAATGTTCATTAATTCACATTTTCTTCTTCCAATTTTAATGATTTTTGGTTAAAATGTTTCAGATTCTGTTTTTGAAGGACTAGACAAAAATAATCTGTCACAGCTTCACCAGATGTGTATCAGTTGCATTTTTGATATGTGCACATTACGTGCAACACAAATAAAAATGTGACCCAAAGCATTTTTGTACACTTAACATCTATTTTTTCACATCTGTACACATAATGTTCTATAGATCAAAATACTTCTATACAAATGAGAGAAATCTATAAAGAAAACACAGTTGAAACACACAGTCTAGCTTCCAATGCTGTGACTACTCATAGAGATAGGGTTACATTACCCAACCAACATTGCAATGGTTTTTAAAACTTTTTTTAATCACATTGTCATGATCAAACAGATATAAACACAAAGATACAGTAACACTATGTTAGTTTTGAACACACCTTTCTCTTATCCAGTGTGTTCCTGTAGGCTCCTCTCTGTACTCTTTTAAAGACAAAATTATCGTATTTTAAGGAAAATTATCGTATGCACGCAATTTGCATTCTGACGTGGTTCAGACAATCTGCGCCAATAACACATTATCATAGTGTACATATTATAGACTTCAATGCTATTTTTACCTACAGAACGGTTGTAAAAGCCACCTCTGGGCAGAACAGTGCCTCTAGCTGTGTTTAGTGCAGGATGTGTCACCACGTGCTACGTTGTGTGTCACCAAGTGTTACATCATGCGTTGATTGGCTGTAAAGGCACATGAGACGATTGCGCATAAATATATATATGTATATATAAAAGATCTGTACCTTGTCGTAATGCTGAAATAACTTAGCCATAAAATTAAGGGGTTAAATTATCATACATTTTGGGATTTTTGGAATTATTGATCGAACATTGTACAGAGGGTAAAATTATTGTACAAACACGATAATTATTGTACGTCTGGCAACACTGTTCTCTAAATAAAATGCATCATTAATGATATTAAGTACAACTGTGTTTTTCCTGCTATAAAAGCAGTCTACTTATGTCTTATGTCTGTACGGCAGAGAGGTGAACAAGTCAGTAGCTTTTAGTTATACTGTATATATTTTATTGTCTTCTTTTTTCCCTATGATATTGTACTAAATTTGGATTGTTCTCAACAGACTGAACCTCCATTGCATCCAATAATACAGGAAGGTAATGAAACACATTTGTTTATATGAAAATGGCCAAGATTATTTACTGGGAAGCCTGTAGTGATAAAGGAGAACTGCTGCGTCTTCACTTTCTTGTGTATCTTTACTTTGCGAAGAGTTTTTCTCGCCCCTAAAGTTAAATGGATCTGTATCCATCACAGGCTGTTGCCATGAAGCAGCTGGCATGTGCTGAACTTTACCAGATAACGCTTGTTTGAGCCAAAGCAGTACTGATTGCATCAGACTCAGGAAGGTGGAACTGTTATTGGAGCTCTGCGGAGACACATTCAGCATTGTTAAAAGTTTGCCAGTGTGAAAAGCTGTTAGTCTGATAAAACTCAGGTCCCTGCTTTTGGCATTTTTATGCACTTCAGCACATATACATCCAGATAAGAGCATGCGCTTGCACACATGCACGCACACACTAACAAATTTTGGCAACTTTGGCGGTGTACTGAGGTCAGCTACAGACTGCAGCACAGATGCGCTATTTGAATACTGCAGACTAATTAAATACAAGTCAATAAATGATCCGTTGCTGAACTGCCCGCACGCACAGAGGGAGAGAGAGAGAGAGAGTGCACAGGAGAGTCTGTTGTAGACTAGAACACAGCACACCAGGCATCTAACCTTTTATCTAACCTCAAAATAATGAAAAATGGGTTACGGCACTAAAAACAACCTGTGTAGGAGGTTATTAATGCTTTTTCCCAAATCACAGCCCAACCTGTGAGACAGAGTTGAAAGGAGGATTTCAACTCTGTCTGCTGCCGTTTTTCAACTGTAATGTAGACAAATCACTGGTCAAGGTAATTGTCCTATTCATGTTTAATTTCAAATCTCACTATTAAACACCGTCATTTGTTGACGCCGTTGACGCAGGTCCAACCATTCGCGGGATTGGCCGCTCTTCTGTTTCCCCAGCGTTCACGTACGTTAAAACGTCTCGGCCACCGTACTTTAACTTTTTATCTCAGTCATGATTCTGTTTTTGTAAATTTGCAGCGCTTATTGTCTATTTGAAATATTCAGATATCGCCGATGCAGCACACGAGGACAGCGTGTGGAAAACTTCACAAAATAATTTACTGCCACACTCTGACCGATCCCGAATCTGTGTCGGGGACAATTAATAAAGTTGGCTGTGCTGTGGTCACCTGCAGAAATGCGCACAGACAGATATTCATATGTTCATATCACATCAAACGCACAGGAAATCATTCTACATACAGCTGGAAGGTTCCAGACTGTAGAAATATGTTATTTAATGCTAGAAACATACCAAGGAAAATGCACTAAAGTCATATAAATAGATGGTTTTGCCCCCCTTGTATAATGGTAAGGAAACACTGAGTTTGATGATCTGAATCATTTAAGTGAGATATGCAAAAAAAAAACATTTAAATGGAAGGAAGGTGGCAAATTTTAAACAGCACTGTCGCTATCTGCATTGGTTGCTGTGGTAATGACCTAGATGTGTATCTGTATACTAACTGATGGTGTGTTTTTCCAACATAGAATGAAAACAACAAGCAGCTTTCTATATGTAAATGTGTTCTCTCAGTCAGTGTTGCAGCAGCATATTGCCACAGGGCAGGAGTCCTCCATTGAAACTCATAACTTCAGAGGAGAATGACACACTGTCTCCAGCCATGTTTGAGCATTAATTATGGAAATGTAGCTACATTAGACTTAGATTGCTGTTTTTGTGTTGCAAGTATTGCAAAGATGGCTTTAAATGACATTAAATTGCCTATTTGTTTTGTGTTTGATCTGTCATATTTCTGCATATATTTATGATAACCATGCATGTCAGCACGCAGTTCATAAAAAAAAACTGAGCTAGACAACACAACTATATTTTCAGGACAGCTAATAGTGCTAATTAAGTGCAAGTGAATTTGTCAGCATTCCCACTCTGAGTCACTTGCATTCATTTTACAGGTGCATGATCTACTTTTTCGTCACATATTCCCAAATTCCTAAACTGTTGATCTCTCTTAAGGTATCGAAATTCAGTACTGAATGGCAAGGCATTGATATTCAATGGTATCTAAGCAATTTGGTCAGTGCCATTAAAGTAGCGAATTTCATTACCCAAGATGTTGAATATACATAGTTAAGTGGCTTTGTCATACTTTCTTTCTTTCATTGTACCTTTACTTCGACCTTTCTCCATCAAACGTGTGTGAAACACGGCTTAAGCCGTCACCAGTTTATCATGTCTGCTCCTCTCCTCCTTTAGTTATGTCTGTGTCTATGTCTTCAAGGCAGGTGTGAGGTGAAACCAACCTGGAGGATAAATTTGTGGTCACTAGCCAACTTCCCTCAGACCGACGAAGTTCTGTGGATGCAGAGCGAAAAGTCCAGTTGCCATGACTCAACTTCCAGACTCCTTTAGTTATGTGTTGTGCATTAAATCATTACGGCTCCATGGTAAAAATGGAAATGGTACAGACAAGATTCCAGCTCATATCAAAATAAATAAGACTTATTCCAGAAAGAGTGGATTTGCTCTTAGTTTAGGTAAATTACTTATTAGCATCTGCTAAATTATAGTTTAATATTAGCCTCTTAATACCATTCCCAGGCACGTCTCCAAGACGTTTGATTAGATGATTGATTGGTTGTATTGATATATACATTTTTTTTTTTTGCCTTAGCAGTCAAGATTTTGGTGTGGCAGGCCGCCAGGGAGAAATGTTACTATTGGAAACACTGACTTGATAGCATTGCAGCGGTTGTATAAATGTATGTATAAATGCCTAAATCAAGCTTTACCTTCAACATTGTTCTCTGCCATAGGTAGCTCCACCACCCCAAACTCCTCCTTATGTGATAAATTAGTACTTAGTGTTACATTCCTATAACGCTGTCTAACTCCAGGTGGATACTTTTGGAAAATTATTTATTTTTTATTCAATAAAATCTTCTTCTTTGTCAAACTCTGGTTCCTACATTACCAACAATAAGATCCAGGTGCGTTATTTAATGTTATGCTATGTTTTTTTTTCCATTTTCATATTCAAACTTGAAAAAATGCTTAATACAGCTTTGTCATACGTATTCAGTACTCTTTAACACCAAACCAGAGTTTGACATGTAAAACCACTGGATCTTGATTCTGACTACATTTTCAACAATCCACTGTGCAAGAAATCAAGTCTCAAATTCCTTCAACTTAGCTAATTCCATTAATTTTTAACTAAAGAATATGCATTTGGAAAAATGGTCATGATATTTCTGAAAACAGCATCATGAAAAAAGGGAATATTATGGAACTATAAATATGGAAGTTAATTCAATCTTATTCCCTAATACACGTCTTTCCTGGGGAACAGTAATGCTTCCAGGCCTGATTAATAAGGGATTAACTCACATGGTGCTGCACTTGGATCCAGTTTAGTCATCTCAAATATTCCAATTTGTTGTATCAAATGTTATTACTTGCTGGATTTATGCCTTGGCTTCAGGTCAGCTTTTGCAATCTCACTATTTGCATATTCATGTGTCTAAGGTCCACAAGCAGAAGACGCGACAGACTGAGTTCAGATGTTCCTCCTCCGCTACAACCTGTTTTATCATAAATGGTGTTGTCATTCAGACATGGATGGAAGGTTGACGATACACTAATCAATAATGAAATGATATGATGACATGATATGAAATTAAGATGTACTTTGTTATACTTCATTTAATGAGCAAAGTGTGGTGTGTGGTTTTACATTTAGAGACAGTCCATACACAGAGGGAGAGTAACAACCTAATTAAAAGTTTCACGTTGGAAGCCTGCTGATTGTAAGCGACTTGAGATGATGCTGGTGGGCTTACCGTTGATCTCAAGCTGTTTGTGCAGTTAATTAAAAAAAGAAAAAACGATGTGGTAAACCGTATTGGTTGCAGATTGCAGTTAATGTACTCTGCGACTGGGCCAGTGAAGAGAGCTCCGCTGTCTCGTTAGCGAGTGCACGCCTGCCGGGGTCAGCCTATGAGAGAGCAACCGCATTTATTTGTTATTCATCCTTTTTCATAAGCCATTATTAACTGCAAAACGAGCAATAAGCAATCATGTGTGAAAGAAATTAAAGGCAAAAAAATGAAAGGTGCGCCTCTTGGGAAAAGTCTAATTGTTGCTATGGCAACCTACCCGCACACACTAAAATGGGGGAGGTTTTATTTTGAAAGGCAGTTGTCTTTTTATCTTCCCCCTCCGTCCTTTATTCGTCCGTCTGTGAGATGATCTAAGGTGTGACAGGTAGATAAGGCATGGCAGTCAAGCGGAGCGAGATGGGAGGATAAAGGGGAAGAGGTGGAGGTGTGGAAACCATTTGGGGCATGTGTTAAAAAGAGATGTGAAGCTTTAAAGGATGAACTACTGAGAGACTGTGTTAAATCTCAGCTGGGTAATTTTAACAGTAGTCACGTTTTCCCTTAAATCTCCTCCGTGACCTCCTGAAAACACAACTGACTGGCAGTAATGACTAGTGTTATTTCCTCCCTCCGTATGACAGAGAAGGTTGGGATACAGGGTGAATATAAGTGATGTAGTCTGTGATGTATAGCGAATTAGGTTTGCAGTGCATCGTGGGGTTATTCTGGATGCTTCCTCCCACGTCAATGACAGACTTCCTCTCTCATTCCTCGCTGGAAACCACGTGTAGGCAGGAGAAGTGGGTTACGCACAGGAAAACAGAAAAGCTCCTAAGGCGCGACAGGAAAAAACAAAAACAGCAGCAGCAGCAGTATCGACAAGGAAGGAGACTGAAACATGAGAGGTGCCGCATCAGTTCAGTTCCACTAGACTACAGCTGCTACTCATCCGGGTAAAGCATGGAAGAGGAGGGTGTTTACAGTGTACTGTTGTACACAAACAGATTGATGTAGTGTTGCAGGGAGAGGTGGGTAAACTGTAACGTGGAGTCGGTGATACTGCTAAAGCCTTTCATGAGAAGCATGGCACACTTATATATTACATGACAAGACAATCCAGTATGTTCTGGAAGCAATTTGCATTGTTCTCTAAGTGAGAAGATAACAGACTACATAGCTCTAAGGTTGGGTGATTCATTTTAATGAGACACATGTTTAACCTTCAGCACACATGTTGAAGACTCAATAAATGCGACCAAACCAATGAACTAGCAGTGATAAAACTTTAATTGTAAACTTTTTTTTCTTTCACTTTTTTTAGGGCTGGGCAAGTTAACGCGTTATTATCGCGTTAATGCATTAATTAATGCAGACAATTATTTTATCATGTGTTAACCCAGTTTTATTATTATTATGATGATGATAAAGGTTTGTTGCTCAATGGGTCTGTGTACATAGAACCACATTTATTTGTAAAAACTGCAAAGTAGAATTTTTTTATCACCGGAGAACTTGGAGTATGACGTATCACTTAAATACAAAACACAACGTTGATGCAGCAAATCACCCAAACAACAGACACTGACACAAACACTTAAAGGAATCACGACGTTCATGTTTCTTTTAATGACAGCAGTCAAATTAACAACTGTGTTTAAAAAATGCTTTTCAGGTGTCTTATATTTTGCGACGTGCGCTCTCTGTCTGCTGATGTCTGTGTGTGTGTGTGTGTGCGCGCGATACAAAGATCAGAGGAGAATAGTAAACGTGACCATGTAGAGACAGAAATGACATAAGATAAATGACATGAGGCTGTTTAGTTAGTTTAATAAAAGAACAAGGTACAGACCTGTGGTTACACACAGGTGGTTTTGGACTCTGAGAACAACTAGTTTTCCTATAATAAACTAGATAAATGTTAATGTCCTGGCAAATAGCTTTGGTTTTCTATTTGATTTGATTACATTAATGTTTAAGTTGAGATTTACAAGAAATATTTAACTGCTATTATTAAATTTTGCCCGTAACATTGCGATTAATCATGATTAAAATTTCAATCGCTGCTCAGCACTGCTTTTTTTTTTAATATAGTTTATTAGTCTGTTCTTCTGTTGTATTATAATGTATGGTTGCAGCCTTACATTAAAATGTAGTAGAATTAAAAGTAAATATTTCCCTGTGAAATGTAGTGAAGTAAAAGTTTAAAGTAGCATAAAATGGAAATACATTTATAGTATTGTAACCTCTAGTTCCAATAGCTAATAGAGGTGCAATGATTAGTGGAGGTAGTCAGATAAATTCAATGACCAATTTAGACAAATTAAATTATCAACTCGTTGGTGACATTACTGCGTGTTTTTCAAGCATTCTTCTTCAGCTGGACTCTAGCCGAGCATCTTGGCCTCTATTGGCACATATAAATAAGATCAAATTAAATGGACTGGACTGAATTCTGAGAACAAAAAGAGTTGAATTAGGCGGCACGGTGGTGCAGTGGTTAGCACTGTCGACGCACAGCAAGTAGGACCCAGGTTCAAATCCATGGGTCGGTCGGGTGTCTTGCTGTGTTGAGTTTGCATGTCTGTGTGGGTTCTTTCTTACTAATCTGGCTTCCTCCAACTGTCCACAGACATGCGCTTGGGTTGATGGTTGACTAAATTTCCCTACAGTGTGTTTGTCTGTCTCTGTCAGCCCTGTGATAGACCGTGACCTGTCCAGGGTTGACTTCTTGCCCAATGACAGCTGGGATTTGCTTCAGCACCCTGATGACCCTTAAGAGAACAAGCAGTTTTTTGGGCCAGTGTGCATCATGTAACCAACACAGAAGAGTTCGCAATCTTTCTGAGCATCCCTGCAACATCCACCCCATCAGAGCACATCTTCTCCACAGCGGGAAATATTGGATCTCAGAAGAGAGCGGTCCTCTCATGAGACCATGTGGAGATGCTGAATTTCCTCCACTTCAGTATGAAATCGTGATTGACGTATCCTAATGTAGCTGCAAAAGAGTGTAGACGGCAGAAAGCACAAATACAGACTTTTCTAACCTCATCCTGTTTTATTTAGATTGATTGTTTGATTTATTTAAGGGGAAAATGCTGAAACCCGCTGTAGTTTTACTTTATTTTGTTGTTGCTGCTTTGTTTTTCCTTGGTTTTAAATTTTGACAGAAAAAAATGGATATTGGAATTTTTCTTTACCTTTTGCAGCAGCAGCAGAATTCATTAAAATACTTTCTTGTACTTTATTATTAGTTTATAGTTAGTTTATTGTTAGTTTGCACATGCTTAAAAAACTTTACGATGCAGTGTTTTAGCTATAAATATCCACTCTACAGAAAATAAACTGACCATCCAGCCATTCACTGAATGTCTTCTCTGCTGTATGCTGCACTGCTGAAGTCATTTTCTCCTCATGCTGTATCTTCTGCAGGGCCCAGCGTGTGGCGGCAAGCCATCCCCAGGGGAGGAGAGTTCAGCTTGGTGTTTAACAGATCAGCCTCCTCTACTGCTTACCTCCGCTTCACCTTTCTAATCAGGAAGCCTCCTCCTCCTCCTCTCCCTGAGGAACTGATAGCACAGTCTCCAGGCTCTCCCACACCTCCATCTTCTCTCTGCTTCCTCTCCTGGTGAGTTTTTCCTCAGGTGCTGAGGCCATGGCGGTGCCTTCAGCGAACGAGTTTCACTGGCAGAGCCTGGCACGGCTGCCCAGCGGCCGCGTCTACCACAGTTTGTCTGAGGTCGGGGGGCAGATGTACATGCTGGGGGGCTGTGATGCTGCAGGGAGGCCTTGCCCTGGCCTGGAGATCTACTCCCCAGAGGTACCACACAACTGTAACTTGAACATTGTATCTAATGTTTTTTTGTTACAAGTGAAACAATATAACGCTAGTTTCTATAACACTACTGTGAAATTTACTGCTGTTGTTAATTTAAGCTTTTACTGTGAATGTTTAAATAGCAATATTTTTTTCTTAGTTGTGTCATGGTTCATTTGTTAATTTGTCATCAGTTTTACCTCTAAATCATAAAAACTCAGAGAAACAGCAACTGAACTGTTGCTGCTGCTGCTTTGCCAAAACAAAGCTGCTTGTCTCTGTTTCCAGGGGGACCGGTGGATAAGTTTGCCCCCGATGCCCACCCCTCGTGCTGGGGCAGCTGTGGCAGTTCTAGGAAAGCAGATCCTGGTGGTGGGGGGAGTGGGAGAGGACCAGAGCCCCCTAAAGGTGGTGGAGTTGTACAACACTGAGGAAGGGAGGTGGAAGAAGAGGAGCTCGCTGCGGGAGGCACTTATGGGTGTATCCATCACTGTGAAAGGTATGGACACATCATGTGGTGATACTGAACCCAGGGCTTCTAAAGCCCTTCTCTCATATGAAGTCAGGATTTTATATCTGGAGAATCAGCTATGGATAATGTGGAGTTGAGACATTAAGCAGACTTTATATTAAGGAGCTGGCAGCAAAAAGTCTGTTTAATGTTTTTTTCAGCTGCTTCCCACATTTGCATTTTCACATGCTCCATCAGGCAACGTCTAGATAAGACTTTATTGATTCCCCCTAAGGGGAAATTCACGTGTCACAGCAGGAGAGTAACACAGACATCAAATGTTAAAAACAACAGAACCAATCTAGAACTTATCTAAAAAATAGTTTAAAAAAAATAGTAAAAAAAAAAATACAAGGACTGAGTTCCTTCAGCCGTGTCCCATTCTGGTCTTTCTTCAGTGTTTCTCCTCTGCTCCACACCTCCACAGTGCCTGGTGGATTTCAGGTCTTATGTATAATTTCTGGTGGATTCCAGGTGTGTCTCCTGGGTTCAAATCATTGTTTCGCAGAGTAATAGCTAGTAGCTAATAGCTGTATCCATGCTAATGTGTGCCTCCTGACAAAGTCACCAAAAGTTCTCTCACAAATGCAGGGGATCAGAAAGATCCAGTAAATAAAATTCTCCCCACCACCTCAGAAAAGCACACAACTCAAGTTGGAGGAAGCTCAACAAAAGTAAAAAAAACAACACACAAAGAGAGGAGCTGCTGTGACTGGCTGCCACCCAACAGGCACTACTCTAGTATTCTAGAGTGATAAGATGACACTCACATAAGCTGACCTTGGGGTTTTAGATGACTGCTCCAGGGTCAGTGGTTTGATTCCCGGTTCCTCCTGGCTACACTTGGAGGTGTCCTTTGACAAGACACCAAAGTCAGCTTAAAAAAAAAAAAAAAAAAACCTTGCTCCCTGTGAATTCAAGCAGTTATTCCTCAGCTTTAGTGTCTTATATTCACAAATACCAGATACCAGAATCCATCACCAACTTGGTTAAGGCCTGTTTCCAGGACCTGCAGTTTTGCTTTACTCCACCAAAATTCACCATGACGTGGCAAAACTTTGAAATTGGTATCATCATGCACTATATCCCCATTAGCTTTCATAATGGCAATGGAGGCGATCATCAGAGCTTCAAAATGGGTGGTGGGGGAAAAGCAGCTAAATTCTGGAGTTCAGTTATGCTATGATGCCAATCTAAAGGACTGTGAACAGATCAAACAACTCAAGCAGGACCTTGGCAGAGACCTTCAGAAAATCGATCACTCCATGCTCCCTGGAAAACTAAAACTCTGGTGCCTCCAGTATGGCCTGCTACCCCGACTGTTGTGGCCACTGACAGTGCTTGACGTTCGGCCATTCAGTTGAGAAGATGGAGAGAATGATCAGCTCCTGTGTGAAGAAATGATTAGGAGTCCCGAGATGTCTGAGCAATATTGGGCTATATGGACATGGCATTCTTGATCTGCCTCTCTCAAGTCTTGTAGAGGAGTTTAAATGCTCCAAGACAAGACTCGAATTGACTCTCTCAGAGTCTCGGGACACAACCATAAGAGCCGTCACACCAGCTTTAAAAAGAGGCCGGAAATGGACACAAAAAGAAGCCGTACAACAGGCTAAGTCAGCACTCCATCATGCTGAGATTGTAGGCCATGTTCAGCGAGGAAGAGGAGGGTTGGGCCTATGTCCAGATAGACCCTTGTGGAACAAGGCTACGCTATCAACGGCGAAAGCTGGTAGTCCTGGAAGTCCAGCGGCAGGAGGAGGCTGCAAGATGTGCCAAGGCGGTTTCACAAGCCCGACGGGGACAGTGGATGAAGTGGGAAAACATAGAGAAAAGGAAAATCATTTGGAAAGAATTGTGGGCAATGGAGGCAAATAAAATCAGCTTCTTACTTAGAGCCATATATGACATCCTTCCCTCACCAACAAATCCCCACCAGTGGACGGGCGAAGATCCTGCGTGTCCCCTGTGTTCGTCCCCAGCCACACTCAGGCTCATCCTCACAGCTTGTAAAGTAGGGCTCTCTCAAGACAGCTATACATGGAGGCACAACCAGGTGCTGAAATCTCTCAGCTATTGATGTCAAAAGAACTGCCGCCAATGCCACTCCCCCTAGAACTCTGTGTGCAGTTCTGTCACTAACATTTGTTCAAGAAGGGGAACAAGGACAGCGAAAACCTCCATCGCTGACCAGGAATCGACTTTTGGAAGGAGCATGTGACTGGAAAATGTTGGCTGACAACAGCTTAAAATACCAAACAGAAATCACTTCCACCCTAAGACCAGATATGGTACTTTGGTCAACCACGCTCCGTACTGTCTATTTTATAGAGTTGACAGTACCATGGGAGGATGCCATTGATGAGGCCAGTGAGAGGAAGAGATTGCGGTATTGGTTTCCAGTGGTTCGCAACTCCTACATTTTTATCTGACATTTCACAATAATAGTATCCATGAACAGAAAATGAAGCTCTTCTTTAATCCTCATTTTGTTTTATTTTTATATTCAACCAGTGACACATAAGTCAGTTTTGTTCACATTGTACAGTAAATGCAGTGTGTGTTTTGTGGTGCATTCAGGTACTCCAACAGGATTGCTAATGTGTAGTGCAGTGTGTTATTCTGTCACCATGAAGGAGCTTTTTACATTAGAAAAAAACATCTTAAAACTACAATATGCAAGTTAAGCAAGTGCTAGCATGAGACTTTACAGTAAACAAAAGGTCCAAACCTTATCAAGCAGAAATGATTGAACTTCTCTGATTGGTTAGAGATGTTGAGGTTGGTGAGCTTCACTCAAAAACTTACAGCTTCAAATGTCACTTCACTGTTTACAGTGCTCTTGAATGAGACTGGAGCGCAGGAGGCTTCAATAGCACAGGTCCACATAAGATACGTTTGAGAACATATTTATACTAAAAAAAATGTTTTAAACAAAGTTACGTGCTGTACCTTTAAACTCAGAAGACTCTCATATAGATTTTCCAGTTTGGCTTTAATGGAACACTTTTTAGGTCCTGACACAGAGATTTATTCTCGTATTTTGGGAATTCATCCAGAAGTCTATATAAATAAACAGTCTTTTCATAGAGCATCTCTTCAGCCTTGGATCAGTTTGTGTTCAGTCCAGCGGTGCATCTGTCAGTGTCTGCTGCAACACAGATAGATGCCGTATACACACAGACTTATTGGCTTCGTTGTGGTGTTCTCTCTATCTCCCAGACCAGTCTTCGATCCTCGGCCCTTTGCTCACAGTTCCATCCCTAAACTCATCCCCAGCAGCCGAGAAAGAGACAAATAGTCAGACAAACTGATCAATAAGGCCAAATTAAAACAAATATGGTATTTTTAGATGGATAGCCAGACACTGAATTGACTAAATGATGCCATTTTTATTGATATGTGTAGGATCATTATTTTCCAGATATTAGATAATGAACTTTAGGTAATGAGCTTTTCTCCAAAATGAGTATAAAGTATTAGAGAAACTTTTTCCCCTTCCCTTTTTATGTTACAAAGAAACGTAGAGATGAAATTGGAAGTAAATGACTGCATAGAAAAACATGAAAAATGTATGAAGTAAAAACATAATAAAAATGCTGATTATTTCCCTGCAGCTTTTTTTCTCTTCAGTCTGATGATTAATGCTGCATTTGCTTGTTTTAGCACTCTCACCCACTTCTATTCTTATGCTAGAGGTGTCATACCAAGGTGCCAGACATGGACTGGCTGCTGTACGCTGTGCTCCTTATCCCCCCCATGTCTGTCACAGTCTCTTTGCACATCACATGCTAACTTTTCATCCAACTCTCTACCCTAGCAGCCTTTTAGCACTGCATGAAATAAAGTGCCAATGAGGTGTTTGCATCAGCTGAGATTAGCCTTTCATGAGCTTATTATTGTTGAGCAAATTGTTATTCTTTGACTAATTGTAGCAATGCAATGGTTGTGATGGAAACAGTCTATCTTACAGACTAAATCTAATATGTAATAAATGCATGGAAGCACTGAGACAGAAACTTTACCTGTGTGTGTGTGTGTGTGTGTGTGTGTATATGTGTGTAGATGGCCGGGCTCTAGCTGTGGGGGGAATGGGTGCCGATCTACTCCCTCGTACCATCCTGCAGCAGTATGACCTTCGAAAAGACGTGTGGGCGCTGCTTCCTCCCATGGCAACCCCGCGCTACGATGCCAACACACACCTGCTGGGCAACAAACTCTATGTGGCAGGTCAGAAGAGTCAGTGCGGCTGTATTTATAATATAATAGTTTTCACTTTGTGTAGTAAATAAAAACAACTCTTACTCAGAGTTGCAATACACACTCTCTAAGCTACTACATACGCATCTTTTTAACAATCCTTTAGGTGGCCGCCAGTGTAAACGACCATTGAAGGCCTTTGAAGTGTATGACGCAGAGACACGCTCTTGGACTACGCTACCCATGATGCCGTGCAAACGTTCATATGGGGGTGTCATATGGGACACAGCTGGGCGGCTGTGTTTGCTAGGAGGGCTGCGGCAAGGAGGAGGACACCAGAGCTCCAAGTTCACCAAAAACGTCAACATTTTTGACACTAACCAAGGTACAGAAACATGCTATACACACACACACACACACACATACACACGTTTGTCATCAGCCCTAGTCGCCTTAGTGAGGACATATACTCACTTAGATTCATTCTTCTTCCTGCCTCATCCTGAGGCAAATAGTGCATATGGTAGAGGAAGGCATTGTCCCCACAATGTAAGCGTCTAAACGGGTTTTGTTTCTCACAATGTAAGTAGTCCATAGTGCACACACATGCACACGCATACACACACACACACACACACACACACAGTGTCTCAGTCTAGTGGGAATGACTGATTAAGCAAATGCTTCTTAAGTTTGAGTATTCTACATAATATAATGATGTAACTTTAAAGAGGACCTGGAATTAGGTTCAGGACTTTAAAGGCATGTATATGTAATACTCTTGTATTTGCTGCAGAAATGTGAAAAAAAGATAGAGCCACATGCTGCACCTATTTCTCAGTGAACAGTTAATTCAGAGGCACTGTACTTCTGTGCTGCGCTGGTTGCCAGATATGGCAGAGCAGGTTTTTTGGTGTCTTCTGTACTAGTTTTTCACAGTTAGTACATTTGGCGGTTGTCTGCCAATTAATTATCCAGAAAAAGTTCCAGTACTTTAAGGCTGGAACATGCTTCCTGCAGCTGGAGATGGGCAAGCTCCTGTGTGGGGTGTGTGGGCACCATTCGCAAGTGCTCATATGGTGATATGCATATTGCCTAAAAGTTAAAATTACTTCTTTTACATTTTTTCTTAATTAAAGATCTGTTTATCAAGTCTAGTAATGGCAAATGTCTCATCTTTTCTAATCAAACAGGATCATTCTCCTCTAAATTCTGAGCACACTCTTAGTCGCACAGCACAGTGAGATGACTTATCCCCATTTCTGGCAAAGGCACCCCAGAGTACCTGGTGAACAAATTGAGGAGGGACTGGAAGGCAGGAACGGCAAGGAAAAATCGATAAGTCATTTTAGACAGCTGGATCACATCAGGATTCGTCGGATGAAAGCCAAATAAAGCAGAACATGGTAGTGATAATGTTAATGTATGATAATGGGGAGAAAGTTTGCCTAGTGCATGAGAGAGACAGAGAAAGGCAGAAAAGAAAATGCTTTCCAACACACACGAACACAAGTGTTCACGTGCACGTACTAATGCATATCTGCATGCATGTGCACACACACATACGGGAAAGGCAGCCACACACCGTATCTAATTTTGGTGGAGATGAGCTGTGGAGGGAAGGTTGGGGATGAGGAGTGCTTTAAATTACAAGATCTAGAAACAGATTGCTTTATTATCCATCGGCAGCAATATCTCTCCACACACACACGGTCATGCAATCTGCTGTCACACAGCGATATTCTGTTACTGTTCCATTCCATATCGCCAGTATTAAGATGCACGCCTGTTAGGTGATGTTTCAGCATTGTTGGCAAGCTGCAACAAGTATGAGTGAAAACACAAAGAATGGAGGTGTGAAAGAACATTAACAGAGAATGAAAAACTGTGACTTTAGGAAATATAAATGGGTCAGTTGATATAAATTATTAAAAACAGATTTTATTTGATTCCTCTAGTGTTATCTAGCTGTATCCAGATGGTATTTACAGGCGGGATTTACTTGACGTATCAAATTCTGATACATCTGCCTCCACAATACAATGAAGGTTTCACTGCTGTAAGCACAGCAAACAAAATTCCATTTACCTCACCTCACTGGGGTGGAGGCAGAAAATCAAACCTATCTGCATGGCTGTTAGCCTATTTCAACCCAGACTATTACAATCACGTTCATCTTTCTTAATAGGGACCTGATTCGTGATAGTGTCTCCAGGTCTTTTTGTCAGGTTGCAGCAACCTCCACCGGTAAGATGGGGAACTCGACATGTTGCCTGTGAGATGAAAAACAACCAGAAACATCCACAAAACACACTGCTGCTCAGAAAGGTTAATTGCTGATTGCATGAGAATAATTAAAGGTGAGGGTCAGATGAGTGTTAATTTCTAGCCACTCTTAGATCCTCCCATGTGGATTCGAGCAGTTAAAAAAGGGAAACTGCTTGTTTGAGATGTTAGTGAGTTAATGTAAATGAAACTGTAAAAGTAGAAAATGTACTAAGCAGAATTAGTTTACAGTAGTTTGCAACGTACCCTGGGTAAAACAAATCCCTTAACCAAAAGCCTCAATGAGATTCATTGGTAGAATTCACTATTCAGTTAGCTTCGAATTGTTTGCTCACTGTCAAGAATGAGAATTTCAATAAGTGGGCAAACATCAGCACTTGCAGTGTAATTGTATTCACTCATGTGGAAATGTGGAAACAATACAGGTCACAATGACACCGGTAACAGCGCAGCAACACATCACATCTGTTGTCAGACTAATTTGTGTCATCTTCACGGTTTCTCATATCCTGTGGAAACACTGTGGCTCCTTGGTACCTGGCCCCTTTTGGTATGACAACATCTTTTGTGATTTGTGCGAACCGACGCTACAATTTATAATTTGGTTGCTTTTCCCAACTACAATAATGAATTCTCCTGCCGTTTCTGCACTTAACAAAGAAACACTTTCATCAGTCCCTCATGCCTGAGCAAGCAGAACTCAGGCAACAGTAACAATAACCACAAATGATGCAGTCCCCCGGGGGCCAACTAGTAACAAATATGTTTGTGTGTTGTATATCTGACTTATGTCCTGCTTGAGATGTTAAAAATGGCCCAAAAGACAAAAATGGAATGAAAGAGAAATGAGAATAAAGTGAATGTGGTCTTGTTTTGGCCATGACTGTGGGCCAATAAGTAAATATTAAAAGCTCTGTAATATAATAGTGAGATTCTGTCGAAAGCTATCATCTGTGTGATCAGCAATATCTGAGATTTATACGTGACAGACAGACAGAATCCATCAAAGAATGAGAACCAGTCACTGTCCTTTTCTAGTTTTAATCATGAGGGACAATTACAGAGCTGCGGACGAAATTACCACCACACAGACTACAAAGCCCAGTCTTCAGAGGATTGCCTCATCTCCTTCATTCTATTGTCACTTGGTCTCTCTGTCTGTATTCTCTCTCTCTCTCTGTATTTTCTCTCTCTTCATCTCTTTATTCTCCCCTGCCGTCTCCCTCCAGAGTAGAAAAAAACATGCTGGTGTGTTCCCTGCATCCTACAAAGAGAATTTTGGCATGAATACTCTTGTAATCCCTCCAAAGCAAATAGAAATCAGGCCTGCAGTCTTCAACTCCATCTCAGAGGATTGGACCATAAGTCTGTGGTGTGATGTGTTGACACAACTGTAATTTAAAGAAGACAATCCAGCCAGTAACACTGCAACCACTGTTTAAAAAAGAGCTGTTACTGTTTACATTCTGTATCAACTTTGTATTTTCTATTAGATTGGTTGATAAGTGGAATAAAATTGATGGCCTCACAGTATGTTGCCAGCGTCTGTTGCTCAAGTCAACTCAAACAAAGACTGCAGTGCTTTTGGCCCAAATATACAGTAAATGTTTGTAACAATCATTAACAATCAATTAACATTATGATATATATGGATGGATGATACATATTTACTTGTGGTCTCTATTGACCAGAGTGCTGTGAAGCTTTAGGATGTGTTCTTATTTTTAATCAATTTTGCTTGTCACATTGTCTCGATTCTTATATATTGTTTGCATGTGTATACTGTAGTTGTGCTGGCATCTCTGTGAGACTGTACTTAAGCAAAGTGGTGCTTTGAGCTAAATGCTAACATTGCTAAAATGATGGCACGAGCCAGGTGAAAAAAGTGTTAATCATGATCAACATCTTATCTTAGCATACTAGCAAGTACAAAAAACAACCTAAAGTAATGTTATTAGGTATGAACTACATTGAAGGACAAGTTGAATTTCAGATCTGATGATGGCACTAGGTGAAAAGTCAGGGATTGCCATATGTATTACACTTCATTGTGATACACATGACAATATGGAATTTGGTTCATTCAAATCATAATGTTTTTTACTGTACTGGGAACTGGGAGGATTTTAAAAGAATTTTAAAATTACATTTTACAAAAATGAGACAATATATCTAAATTTACAAAATGTCTGTACTGTATGGTCTGTATTTAGTATCATGCTTAAGGACCAATAATGTTAGGTTACATTACACTGACTTCCTTTGCATTCTTCACTGGTTTTCAATTAGATGGCATTACTCATATTGTTTAGTTCTTTACAAGCTACATAAGACATTTAAAACCATTAACTAAAAACTTAACACATGCCATCCACGCTTAACAGGTTGGATGAAATTAAATATCTAACGTGCTTGGATATTGATAAGTAAATGTTCATTTGAAAGTTTATGTATTATTTCAAGAGTTTCCTAGTATATGATACGTGAGTTTTGGGGCTGTTTTGAATCCTTCATAAACAAAAGAAGCTCAACTTCTTAAATGTTAAATGTTTTCTAAACCTAAGCAGCTGAACAAGAACTAAAGAAAATACACACTCTCAAAAATCCCTTATTCAAATCAGTAACTGTGATGAAAGATGAATCAGAAGATTTGATGCTTTTCAGTATGTGATAGTTTCAGTTCTTGAGGTTCAGTGGCCTTGTTCTTGACTGCAAAATGGAATTTACTGAACCTGAAAAAATTTATAAAAAATAACAAGTGAAAAAGACAGAGGATTTTCCCCTGGGAAAAAAAAGAGGATGGCCAGCTGTGATCGCTACTGTGTTCTTATTCAGGGCAACTTAACCAGGCTGGAAATGAAAACAGCTCATCGTCACACACTGCTGCAACATGCAGGAAGTCTCACCATCTGGCTACTTATCTTTCTTTCATTCTCCCTGCCTCTATTTGTTCTCTTGACCTTGTTGCCTCTGCCTCTTGTTTAAGAAGAGGACTGAGAAGAAATGAGAAAAATAGGGAGAAAATGCAAAGAGAATGCAGGAGACAATAAAGGAGGAGAGGCAGAGAAAATGGAAAAACAAGTATGAGGAATAATAAGAGAAAAACCAATCCAGAAACAACAAAGATATACGGCAGGACATTTTCTTGTCTCTTTCTCCTGTTCTATCTCTATCCTTCTTCCTTCTTCTCTCTCCCTTCCTAATGAAGTTATCGTTCTTCCTCTGCCACAGTTCTCTCCAGTCTGGGATAAACAAGACTTGGCAGCAACAAAACCTAAAAGAAAAAGTTGGAGAAAGAGAAACATAATGTCGATGGCTTTGTTTTCATTTCCTCCACTCTCAAGAACCTTTTTTATTATCTCAAGTGCTTTAGCCGCATGAGGTTTTTAGAACATAGTCTTCATTGTCAATCTTAAGTGTCAGGTAATTAGGAAGATTAAGTTAAAATTGTCTTCCACACCTGTGGCTTGACAGATTATTTTTTTTTCAATGTTGGTGCCAAATATGTTGGGAATAATGCAGCCACCAGCCATTTCAGTGGTGGATAAGAAAAAGCCTTCATTCACCACTACACCTGTGGTCAATTCCCAGCAGTGAGCCCAGAACACTGGTACTGCCAATGTTCTGGGTGTTAAGTTAAGGGATTGTGTATGCTTCACTGTACTAGCAGCACCATGTGGCTGGGGGTAGGATCTGAAGGACTGAGTGTGTTCATGGATGCAGACCGTTCACACTGTGTTAAAACAGCAGAGGGGTCTGTGTTGGTTGGTCGTTTGGATACTAATCTCACGTTGAAATATGATCCAGGAAGTCCAATGGGAGTAATACATTAATGTGTTTAACAGCTGAGGGCAAAATCCTAGAGTGTGAGTGACATCACCACTCCAGCAGCACCAACATTCCGCCCATTGAAATGAATGGAGAAATTTCAAGATTTTAAACACTCACCTAAAACTAAAACTG
>JAUMHL010000025.1:259011-308771 GCA_032362345.1 Sandelia bainsii | reverse complement strand
GTATGGCGATACACCATGAGGATGAAGGGAGGAAAGTTGATGAAATGACTCCTCCAACTGCCATTTTTTGACCAAAACATGGAAAACTTTAAATAAAATAAAAAATATTTAATGTTTTGACAGTAAAAGTAATAGCGCACATGCCGGGACCGGGCCGGTCGATTTGATGTATATTTTGTGTGGGTTCACTCTTACGTTTGAGCCGCATTAATGTTGACGGAAGAATAAGATATAAATCTATAAAGAGACCCGTTTAGAGGTGGATAAAAATATGTGCCTCCAATGAATAAATGAAAAAAAGTTTTGAAGAAAAATCGTCCTGCTGAGCCTAAATTTTGTCCAGTAAATTCTTATTTGTCAGTCAGCCTGGTGAACACCCACAGGAGCTGCTCATGGACAGCAGGTTTTGGCAGCTGGTTTGAACAGGATGAACGCTTCGGTAAAAGTTTCCAGGACAGTCATGTTCTACTTTTAATATAGATTCCCAGTAACTCTGTGCTGTGTTCCACTGTATGGACGCATTTCCCAGAACTGTCACCTGGCACCAGACATAGAACCAACATAACCTCCCTGCAATTTAGAGAAACAAAGCTTTCACGGTGTGTCTCTTGAATAACAGCCCTCTTTGTATATGTAATATGAAAGAGGAAATAAAGCACCATGTACAGTTTGGTCCTTAATGTTCCTTAATGTTCCAAAAGTGATGACCTTTTTATTGAAACGTATAATAGAAAACTGTATAAATTCTTCCTTAAGTGTAATTTAGTGTTCCTGCTTTAGTCTTTGTTTTTCAACTGTTTCAGATCTTTCAACAGAAGCTAACATAAAACAAAGGCAACCTGAGGAGACCATTTTTTGAAATTTAAAGCTGATGCAACACCAACAAGGCCTGTGGGAAAAAGTATTTACCCCTTACTTAATTACAGACATCAGTCTGGGAAAGGGTAAAAATGCAATTTAAGGTCCTGGGACAAAAGGAGAAGACTTGGAACAATAGTGAATCTTAACAAAAGTGGCCGACCTTCCAAAATTAGTCCTAAGAGCAGTTCGGAGACTCATCCAGAAAGTCACCAGAGATCCAAGGAAACCATGCAAGGAACTGCAGGCCTCTCTCACCTCAATTACAGGTCAGTTACCATGACTTCACTATCCAACAGACACTGGGCAGAAAAGTCATCCATGGGACAGTGGTGAGGCGAAAAGACAGGGATCCTGTCCAAACAGAATCCCACACAAACAACATACTACAGTCAAACATGGAGGTGGCAGTGTAATGCTGTGGGGATTATTTGCTGCTTCAGGGCCAGGATGACGTGATATTTTTGAGAGAAACATGAATTTCGCTCTCTACCAGAGAATCCTGAAGGAGGATGTCAGGTCATCTGTGAGCAGATGCAAGTTCAGGGGTCAATTTTTTTTTTTTACTTTGGAGATTTAGGTAGATCAACCTTTTGCCTAAAAAAACAAATTATCATTATCAAATTATCAACTTGTATTTTGTGTTTGCTCAGGTTGCCTTTGTTTTAATTAGATTTAGTTTGTAGGTGTGAAACAGTTGAGATACATGCAAAAAGAAGGAATCAGGATGGGGCTGTACACTGTAAATATATTAACATAAAGCAACCTTAGGTAAAAGTAAGAGATATGAAGTTTTATATCTTCTAATTCCTAAGTAATATGTAGCTTTCAAAATATGATAAAAAGCCCCCACTGGATTAAACAGGAATTCAGTGCAGCAACATTCACTGTATTGCAGTGTCTGACTAGTATCCACTTTGTATCCTGATGAATTGTAGCTTTCTAGCTGAATTGTGATGTTGTAAAAACTTCAGAGGTCAGAATAGCCATCTTGGACCCAGGATTTGGTCTTTCCAAGCTAAACACAAAGGACTTTGTGACTTCCTGGATCATTGCGGTGATCCTGTCGTCCTCTGCCATCTTTCACCGTGTCAGTGTTGGTGTCCCACTATTCACCAGTTCCATTTTTGTTGAAGTTCAGTTTTGGAAATAGAGCACCAGAAGGCTAACAACAGCATCCCCAGTTTCTTTTCCTAGTAGTAGTCTGACCCTCCAACCTGCCCGTTCCCTCTCTGTGTCTGTTTGTAGTCTGTGTATAACCTTTGTGAGTCCTTGTCAGGTATGTGTGTGGTTGTTCTGTACATGTCCTGGCTGCAGCTGCCTTGTGGATGACCTGTTCGAGCGGGTCACACTCTGAAAACAAGCTCAGCAGCATCCTGTCCTGCTGAACATTGGACTGCAGTGCCACTGGACTTCACCTCAGACACTTAATAAGCCTGCACACATAAACACACACATTTGCTCACTCCTGCTGTCATTTCTTCTTCTGTAGGTACCTGGCTAAAGTCAGAGGAGACCGTGGCGATGAAAACAAAGAGAGCTGACTTTGCTGCTGCTTTCCTGCGTGGTCGCATGGTAGTAGCAGGAGGACTCGGTAAGAGAGACGGCTGGTAAACTGAAACTTCAGCTGCTCAAACACCTTTATGCTGCATACATGTTCAGGATGAGTCACGTCAAAAAATCTTGGCAGAAAGCAGATACTCACCAGTGTTTATATAGCTTGTTTAAGCTGCCAACGCTTAATAGCTAAGAGTTTCTGTACACTTTAGTAGATTCTCATCAGCACCATGTTCTCATCTTCATACTGTATATTACATTTATAATATAAACATTGTTTTGCACTAGCTCCAAAATTTAACAAGAGAAACAAATGCAAATCAAAATAACTGCAGGGTATCGTGAAATAAGCTGCAGTAAAACCCAACACAGTTGATTGCAGAGGGTAGGACGAGCTAGAACAATATCATCTTCCTGCATCATTCACATTTGTCAACGTGTATGTACAGAGTCATCAACAAATATGAAGGGCATAAAAATAAGTTAAAGTCACTTTTTATTTAGGGGTAGAATTGCTTCTTTTTTTCATACTCTTTCTGATCTGCAATCGCCCCTAACTGTTGTTCTCTATCATTTAAAGTCTGTGTCGATTCACGTTGTATTGGACACATATGGTTAAAAAAAAATCACTTAGAACTGTTTGGTGGAACAGCGTCTTTTAGACTGAGGCCCTGATCAGACATGGCAGCCTGGTGAAGTGTTTTCTAATTATTTTCAATGAGTGAAGAGTTTTGCTCGCTGGAACTTTGAAGCGACCATCATCAACCATCAAGTTGCATTTAACTTCAACATTTAAAATATTTATTTTCTCAGGTTCATTTTCATAACACCATCTTCATCTTCCTTTAACATTTAAGAGTTATAGTTTCTTGCCCTGTCCAGTCACATCTGTTCTAGCTCCATTGTCTTTTAATGATAAATAAATAAAACTACAATCTAAAACTACTGTTTGCGTGTGTCGTCCTGTGTTCTTCAGGTCATGAACCCTTGGCACTGGACACAGTAGAGGCCTTTCATCCTCAGAAGAAGAAGTGGGAGAGGTTGGCTCCCATGACCTTCCCTCGATGCTCCGCCTCCTCCATCGTCATCAGAGACCGCCTCCTGGTGGTGGGAGGAGTCAACCAGGTACACAAATGCCGCAGGGGCTGCAGAACATAATTACTGTAAATATGATCACTGTTAAAGCATACATCAGTATCTCTGTGGGCAGATGTTCAGCATTCAAAAAGTCTAAAGTCTTGTTTATTTATAGACTCAGAGAGATGCAGAGTGCCCTCCACAGCTGCTGAGTGTGATTTCATGTGGAGTGACACTGTGGAGTGTAGTGGTGTGTTTGAAAAAGGCTCTTACCTACTCACTGCACATCTGGCCATGAGAATCACACCTACACAGTCGTATTGTCATATTGTTGTATGTCACACAGTTGCAGCAATAATTGCTCTGCTAAGCATAAAATGGAGACATAGCTTTTGTTTTTATCACTACCAAACATCAGATTTCACTGGAATTATCTTAAGACTTTACTATACACCCATCACTGCAATTTGTTCTACTCATAATTAAACCTAATCATTCACAGAAGAAATTAGTGTTAATGCAATAGATGAAACTAGTCTCTGAGGTTATATTTCAACTCTCTAAACTCTAAATCAGTCACAGTTTCAACAAGTTTATTGCCATCTTCTACAAAGGACATTTTAGAGAGAGCTGCTTTGCGAGGTGTACAGTACAAGTACGTCCCAACAAGAGAAAACACAAAAAACACATACAATCAGAGGTGTATAAAGAACACAAACTCAGTACTCAAGTAAAAGTGCAAGTACTTGGCCAGAAAATATTCTCCACTATAAGTAGAAGTACCCTTTAATTTTTCTAAACATAAGTACAACATCTGAATGTTACTTAAAGTACAACAGAAGAAGTACTCCACTAAGAAAACTGTGTATTTTAAACTGTGTAGAATTTGCTGCTGTTGAAAACATAAATGTATAAATGTTCTGTCCAGATTTGTTTGACAGATTCTCAAAGGTGAAAATTCTGATTAAAATGTTTTGTTACATACAGAATGTGAAACAAAAACAGCAGCAGGTAAATGTGGAGCTGATTTTAATCATCTTATATAGTGACAGGAGGTTAATACGTAAATGATACATCAGTGTTTTATTAATATATAGTAAAAGTATAGAAGTAAAAGTAACATAAAATTGAAATACTCCAGTACAAGTACTTCAAAATTGTACTTAAGCACCGTACTTGAGTAAATGTACTTAGTTAATTACCACCTTTGCATACATGGTCATCAATGGAAAGCAGCTTCAACTCAGTCCCAAAACACTATCAGAGCCACAGTGTCAGCAGTTTCAGAACTGCAGTTCTAGTCCAACCTGAACCACAGCAGCAGTTTAGAAATGAATTTTGGAAAACATTTAGAAGAAAATGAGGCGTTGAGAATGACGATTATAGACTTCACTTAGTTAGTAAGTGGACATTGTGTTGTTGTGTTGTTGTGTTGACATATTTGTTTCACCAGGCTCATTAATGAACTGCCAAGCTCTACATATCTGTTAACCATCACATCAAAGTTTAACATTAAGCTTGTTCCTCTCTCGCTCTCTCTCTCTCTCTCTCTCTCTCTCTCTCTCTCTGTTTCTCTCTCAGGTTCCCAGCTCAGCCCATGAGATCCTGTATGTAAAAGAAGAAGAGTATCTGTAGCCCCACCAGATGAATGCAGCAGATCAGCTATTCTACTTCCTCTTCTCTGTACAACCTTTCTGGAATCAGACTGTAGTGTCAAATCTCAGAAGCATTGGAGGTACTGAGAGTGACGGAGTTTGAGAGAAAATCTCAGTTAACACTGCCCCCTGCTGGGCCGTACTGACACTGAGACCCACATGAAAACGGAGGAGCTGGCTCTTTCTTTAAACTGAGTTCTTGATACTTTTAGTATGTAACACCTCTGGATTGTACGTTGTAGTGCATACTTGAGAAGGAAATATTTTGTAGCTATTATGTCTAGTAATGTCAACAGAAGATCTATGGAGGACTTATTATATATGCATTTCATGTTTGTCTTGTTAGTGTATTTATTTATAGATCTACAGAGTGTAGCTTGTTAAGACAGCTTCCACATAAGAGTTTAATTTAGTTTGGTTGACATGACTGCAATATCTGTATATAATTTAATATCACCTCACAAAAAAACAACAACTCATACATAGGGAACGTTTGCTAGTGAACTGTACTGTAACAATATTTGCACTAAAGCAGTTAACACTGAGTGGGAGTTGATTTACGATCAATAACTTCTAGTGTAATGTATTGTCGTAATTACACTGAGAATGCTGTGTTATCACTCTCCTGTGCTGTAACAGTGCACATTTGTGATGATGATCATACATCTATTTGAATATACTGCATATATCAAAGGTGTATTACATGATAATATGTAAGGTGATTATCATACTGCTGTTGTAGGCAAACAAATTGATCCTGTTTAAGTTGTTTGGCTGACACATTCTATTCCTGCAGCAATACACTTACTGTTACTTCTGTGTTTAATCAGTGCAACATGTGCTGTGTAGTAACAATGATCGTTTAATAGTGTTTCACTCAGGTTGTGGTGTCACAGTGTAGTTTTTAGGACTTCAGAGTTATTGCACTTGATAGTACGTTCGCTGTCACTGTAGCATTGTTATCATTATACAGTGCTTTGAAAAAGTATTAACCTGATTTTTTTATTTACTTAGTTTTTCACAGAGGGCCAGGCACGTTTGGACAGCTTTTTTCCTTAATCAATGAAATCATCATTTAAGAACTTTATTTTGTAATTACTTTGGTTTGTTTGATGATGTGAATCATTTAAGTGTGACAAATATGCAAAAAAAAAAAAAAAATTCAGGAAGGGAGCTAATACTTTTTCATAGCACTGTAACTTTTGTCTTTTAGGCTCAGATGGATAAGCTGTAGAATATTTTCATTGTGTTAAGAATTCAACTTCTGATTGTTTTATTTTATCCCACAACACGATCAGCCTGTTCTGTCATACACCTAATCGTGTCATGTAATATAGAGGCTATGAATAGTGAATATTCGGTGGAATAAACATGATCTGTAGTTTGTATTACACTTGTTTTCCACCAGATGGCAGTGATCTCACACAGGAACACACATGATCTCGTGAGTTGTGAGACCCTCACTGACTGATGACACAGTCTGACAACATATCACTTAATGATAATAATAATAGACAATAATGTCATTGTTTACCATTTACTGTTGAGAACCTTAAAATCAGTTCAATTAAAGCCCTTTCTTAAGATAAATGTAAACATTTAAAAAACATACGTATGTCATGATAAGAAAGAAAAATGTCTGGTTTATTGCAATAAAATGTCATTTTCATTCATGTAAATTGCCAAGAGGAGATAAGATGCAGATGAAGAAAAAAAACAAAAACAGACTGAGAGTCTCTGAGGAAATTGACACAATGAGTAATTTTTGCTAAATTGCAAAAGTAATACATAGAAAATGTTCAGTATCCCGAGCTAATGAAGCAGTCCTTTAGCTAAGAGTGCAGAGTTAGCTGTAAGCATCCAGTGATCTGGTCAGAGCCCCAAGATTTTAATAAGGTGGTGAGTTTGTGTGCGTTTAGAGTTTAGTTGGGAGTTTTGGTGACAGAACATAGTCTGTAGTAACCAAATCTTATTTTGAAAGGTTTGCATGAGGTGCCAGTGTTTGTTCTTGTTATAGATGTGTGGCACTGCTTCAAAGCTTTAAGTTAATAGGCACTATAGGGTCCTTGACCATCAGAAGTGATTCATTCACAGTTACTGTAATATTGCAGTAGCTGCTTTACTCTGAATGACGCAGCCAGGTTTAGTAATGGCTGCTTAGGCACTTTACGTAAAGCTGATCCACTCATCCTACATCTACACTGATTTTCTCAGGCATTTTCTACTGCCCAGTAAGGATCAAATTTTGCTCTATAAATGATTCCCTCTTTCACACACACACACACACAGGCACATTTTAGACCTCATCCAGTCTAAAATGGGCTGATTGCCTTCAAGTGAGGCCGGCTGTGTGTTCGTGACTGCTCTCTGTGCCGCTGTATTCCTCTCTGTGTTTTTTCCACATTATCTCACTCAAACTAATTACCGTGGCAAAGAGGGGGACGGTTATTAGCCTCAGTGGTGAAAAGTAACTAATCACGTTTACTCAAGTACTGTACTTAAGTACAAAGGTAAGTATAAGCAACATCATTAGCTCAGCCTGACTGATGCCCGCAGAAATGCATTTCTTAGTGGAGCACTTGTCCTTTTGTACTCTCAGCAGGAGTACTTTTCAACAGTACTGCTTGTAACGTCAGTGGAGCACTTTTTTAGGCATGAACTTAGATTTTTACTTCAGTATTGAGTTTGCGGGCGCCACTTCTACTTCTGCCACCTTCGACATTGAAATATTCAGAATTTGCTCTTTGATAGAGCTTTCTTTGAATCAGCGGTCTAAAGTAAATAAGTACATTTACTGTTTTTAATGACTTAAGTGTTACTTCATACTTTAACTTTATTATAGACTGAATTATTATTCCACTGCATTTATTTGCTAACTTTAGTTACTAGTTACTTATACTTCAGGTATTTTAAGGTAATACTTTTGCATTTTTACTTAAGTAATGTAATGAATGCAGGACTTTTACTTGAAACTGAGTATTTCTACACTTTGGTAGTCTTATTTAAGGAAATGAGTACTTCTTTCACCTTTGATGAGCCTCAACTATTGACTGACCACTCAGGTAACAGGAAGATTATTTGTCCATGACTTTCGCTGTAAGACAAAGATAATAAATGCATCTTTTACACATCTTTGTGTCCTATAGAGAAATATGACATTTCTCTATAAAATGAGACACACTATTTCAATAACATACAGGTTTGCGATTTAGAGGAAATAACTGAAGTGGCACTGTGATCTTTTTACAGTTGTTTCCTAAGAGGTCATATTTGATCTGAACGCAAGGTTTCCAAACTTGTTATATAATTTATGGGAACAAGTGTATTTGCACAGTCAATGGCTACTTTAGCAGGAAATTCCCTGTATGTGTGTGTGTGTGTGTGTGTGTGTGTGTGTGTGCAGGACTGAAGGGTGGGTGCATGGTGGTGGGCGTTGAAAAAGAATGTGAAAAGTAATCGTGTTGAAGTCCATCTGAACTGTATTTAACTTTCATTCTGTTCACATGATTGGTATAAAGAATGAAACTAAATTAAAAAACTGAATTCACCCATACTTTCACACTTTACATACTCATTGACTGATTTGGACCAAAGCTAACATACTAAGGTGTGAAAACGCCCTGAACTTGATTCAGTACCTGGAGGAGTGCTGATATGTAGTTCCTGGAACCTCTCTCCAAAGTGGGCGAGAACAGTGGGCACAAGTTCAGTTAGCGGTTTTAAGTTTTGATAGTGGAAAATAATTCTAATTAACATTTTATATGTCATTTGTTTTAATTTGTGGTTTTGTGGGGATCACATGACAGGACTATTTTTACATAAATTCCTAAGAAATATTATAGTAGTCTAGTAATAGTCTGGTAAATAATAGTCCTGTAAAACCACAACTTGTAATTTCTACACTTTGTTTTTTGTCTGAGTAGATGATCAAATTATAAAGTGTAGAAATTACAAGTTGTGTTCACTAAAATCATATATTATAATCTGATCATGTACAGTACATGAAAACCATGCTGAGCAAAGAAGCTAATGCCAATGCTGTAAGATAAATGTAAAGTACAAAATTTCACCAAAAATAAGGAAGCCAGTGATTAACCACTTATCAATAAAGAATGAATGAATTTGTATCCTTAAAGGTATGAAAAAATAGAACTCAAACACATCAAACAACACAGGGCATGTTTTGGCGTAATTTTTGCAAACTACATATATACAGTACAAGGTCTGTAGCAAATGGGCAGTAACGCAAAAAACAGCGGTATGGGCCTTTAAGATAAGGCCGGTTTGCTCCACACTCCTCTGTGATCTCAAACTATTTTTGCCTCCATCTCTCCATGATGTGATGAAAATGTCTGTTTTGTTTAATGGATGAACCATGTGCTGCCTGCAGGAGGTTATTCTTCACCCACCCATACACAAACACACGCACACACACACAAACACACATAGCATATGAGGACAGGACAGTTAATCCGCTGCTTGTTAGTGTCCAACACCTTTATCAATGTTTCTAAGGATGTTTCAGTTTCTGTCTGAATAAGTTCCCCATTTGAAATACAAACACACACATATTCCCCACATAGTCACATTTCACTTGATCCTAAATTGAATGTTACTTTTTTGTAACATGTTTGTTGCCATGTTTGTCGAACATGGCAACATCACTGCAACAGATTTCCATAGCATAAGACACAAGAGAAATCTAACCTAACTCATTTCTTTTGGAGGTATAAACCAAACGTTTACTCCTTCATTGCATGGAGAACTTTGTGCAGTGTAAGTACAGTGGGCCAAAGTTGAGCCAGAATGTTGGTCTGTACACTGTGGAGAGACTCGATGGACCCCCACAACCTGCAGGGCGAGGGTCACAGGGGTAGCTGTGCTAGTATTACTGCATAATGCAAGCAAATACTGCATGTTGTGCTATCCATTGGGTGTACTTTTGTGGATGTTGTCTGTTGTTGCAATGGACACATTTTAGTAGGAAGTGATTTTGATGTCTTTATGTAACAGCTGGTCTTATTGGGCAAATTGTGTTGAATTATGTTCCCCCATTAAAATGTGTTTCCCCTTACGCCCAGAGTTAAAGTCATTGACATATGAATGAATGAAACCTTTCACATCTTTATGGGGGAACAAAATTTGACACAACACACATTCAAAAATGTAAGGTCAATGATAATAATAGTAATAATAGGTCTGTAGTATTTTATATCAAGTGTGTTTTAATAATAATAATAATAATAATTGATACTTTATTAATCCCCTTGGGGAAATTCTTGTGGACAGACTGCTGCTTTTTTGAGGCACCAAGGGTTCAGAGTTCTGTGTCTTGTCCAGAGACAATTCTACATGTGGGCAGAAATCGGGGGAACCAGGATCCGGACCACCAATTCTGGGGTTCGTAGACGCCTTACCCACTGCTGATTACCTGGATCAGGTGTGTTTAGTCAATCAGAAGCTGGAAGATACCATCTCAGGTGAGAGTGGAGTGGGGGAAGACAAAGTAAAGTAATATTTTCAAGCTTGTGGAACAAATTTATTATGAGAGGAAAAAGGAGAGACATTCCCATGGATGTGGCCAGTGTATCTATAGATTGATAACTTATAGCACGTCTGTATAGTTGATACTGTACTTTGACCGCCCACAAATTTTGTGCTCCATCTAACTTCTCTTTAATGATTTAGTGTTTTCTCCAGACTGATCAACCAGACTGTTGATCTCAACAGCAAAACTAAGATCCAAGTTGTACAACATCCTTTAAGCTAATTTATCTGCATGATTAGTGACAGAACTGAGCTTAAACTCAGTTTTCTGTCGCAGTTTTCTGCTGCTCCTCTGTGTGTAGAGGAGGAAGGTTGGGGACGGGAGAGAGAGTTGGGAGGGAAGGGGGCAATGTGTTCGGTGCACAGCCATTCATCCTGGGCTGAGGGAAGGTTTCCAAAACACCCCCCTGACATTCTTCTGGGCTCAAAGAAGCCCCTGGGATAGAAGTGGCCCAAAACTGGCACAGACCGCCTCAGCGTTGCCAGGGACAGCCACTCTGCCGAAGTGTTGTCCTCCGTTCTCACCTCACTTCCTGGTTTGGAAAAGTGGGTTATAAAAATCAACCAGCAGAAGGACCCCATACTATACTGTTATGTCCACATGTAACCAGACCTACATCACTACTGAGCGAGTTACTTCTGACTTCTCCAGCAGTCAGTGGCATCATCCATCCAGTGTTGTCATCATGTTGATTTCATAACCTAACAGGCCAACTGCCAAATAAGTAGGGTTCAGGGCCGATTTTAGCCATAGGTCAGCTAGGTGATGTCCTAGAGCGCCACCAGCTGGAGCAGCATCAAAGAAATCATTTCAAATGCCAAATCTACATCTAAATTTCTGCCTATCTAACACCTGAAACTGACAGGAAGACTCTACTACAGGGGACACTACTCACTATAACATCATTCATCTGCTGCTGGTAATATAAAATAGATAATGCTGATGACACAGAACGGAACTTCAATCTAAATGAATAATAATACAAAGTTCTCAATTTGTCACAAAATATTCTAACAAAAAGATCAGTCCCTTCAGTTTATCTAGAAATGGTCCTCGTGGGGACATACGTACTGTTCCATGTCCCTGTTTGACTCTATAGCTGTACCAGGTTGTATTAATATGGCTGATCAGTGTATGCGACTGTAATCACATGTTATTCTAAAGCAAGAGTGGGTTTGAGTGGTGTGTGACTACACTCACATGTCATATGTTAGATACAGACCTGAAACAGGCCTTTATGTCAACAAACACTTTTTTTTTATCTGTCCTTCTTCATGTACGTTAACCCCATGAGTGGGTGCGAAGCTCCCTTTTAATATCAGTGTGTGTTTAACCACTCTGGAGTTCACTGTGATCACACACTTGATTTGATGGGAGATTTTCTGGTATCCTTATATTTCACGGGTTTGTAGACAGTTGTGATCACTCACTCACTTTTACACTAACCAGTATCCAATCTTGCTTATTTTATTGAAATACAAAGAATAGTGATGAATTATAATAAGACAAATAGTAGGCCTACTGTACTAAATCTTAGAATGAATCCTCTTAGCTTTTCTTAAGGGAAGTCCGTTCTCCATGGTCTGCTGTCAATGTCCACCACCAAGCAACGTAGCATCTGGAAACCCATGTACAGGGAATCCTATACAAACGCACTGAAAAATGCATCAACTCATTGAAGCACATGAAGTGCCTAAAATATGAATTTCTGCTTCACCTCTGTAGAAACAATATACCAAAACTGTCCAAGACTGAAATTAATAACGAAAGTCAATTTAGCTGTTTCATTTGACGTAATGAATGTTATTAGTTACACCTATGTTTTTGCCACTGTGACAAGACAGTTTTGGAAATTGAATTACACAAGGCCTTTATCAAAGTAGTTTTAATGGTGGGTCTGCTTGTTAGCTTCTCCTTTGCTGAGAATGTTAGCTCTAGTCAGCTTGGATTCCAGAAGAATTACACTGGACTCCAGCTGTGACTCAGTTTTCACAATATTCCCCAACAGACTAGATTTTACAAGAGTAATTACATTGTGCAGCAGCTTTTAACAGTAACTACTAGCTACAAGCAGAAACTGTTAATTTAGTCATATTTTAGCATCCTTTTGCTAAAACATGGACATTGTAACTTTTTCTTTTGGCCATCTCTTATTAGCATCTTGTAAAGTTGGGTGTTATGACAGTTCAACTGTGTGGAACCCCACGTTTATAGAAGAAAACACCAGACATTAGTGCTGCTTTTGGATGTTTTTATGAAATAATGTCCAAAACCAGGCAGCAAATAATCTTTACCTGATATATATGAATTCACAATTGTGCTGCTTTTAGAGAGGATATTAAAAAACACGCTATACAACTGCATTTAGACTTTGAATCACTGCTGGTGAATGTATTTTGTAACATTTTTTGTAACACTTTCCTGAGGCTGCCAAAAAGACATCCTGTCCAATCAGTGAATGACCAGCGCAGCTGTGATATTATTTTGGATAAATGTGTGTCTACGAGTTTTTCCGTGTGTGAGTTACAGTAACATATTACCAGCAAAAGGAAAATGGAATGAGTCAAACATAAACTTTGCTTTGTTGTTCATCTACAACTGTCAGATGGATGAAACACTGACAGAGACAAATCACCCTCACATGGTTGATTTGTGAAAAACTGCTGTTGTGGACATAGATTTGTTCCAGTTACTTACTCTGAAGTCTTGACTTTGACACAGATATCATACTCCCTGGAGGATGTTCTTGATCTGGCCGACTGTTAAAAAGGGGTTTTTATTCACCACAGTTGTTTTCTGTGGTCTTTCAGCCCATTTGGTGTTCCAAAACTCACCAGCAAGTTCTTTCGTTTACAGAATCTACCAAATAGTTGATTTGTAACTGAATATTCACTGACAGGAATAGCACATACTCATCCCCTGCATTAGCAGCAGGACACATCATGTCTTTGAGTGAAACATTGCACTCCAACCTGCTCCAGCCATGCATCTTCTTTGAGACGTTTCACTCTCACTCTTCCTGTGTATATTTGTATGAGTGTGAGTCAGAGAAATATAATAAGAAAAATAATAGTGTGAGGAATATAGTTACAGAGTGCAAGTAAGTCACAAGTTCCCATTCTCTTAGAAGTCTGAGTGAAAATCACTCAAACACATCCACCCACAGACCTCAGTGTGCTATTATATGAATGACTCTCCTTCCCATGTCATTACTGGACTTTAAAAATCTGTTTATGCTGTGTGCAAACTGGGTACTGCCAGAATTGGTGAAGAGTTGGGGGGTGGAGTGGGGGTTGTAGCCTCTGCTCTCTGGCCAATGCTGGGGCTGCTGATGCTGATGCTGAGCTGAGCGACTGTATGGCAACAGGCAAACAGCACAACAAAGCTGCAGGTCCTCTGGGGACATTGTTAGAGCTAGTGATTTTCTTGGAACTGCATTAGAAGGCTGAGGCAACATGCAATTTATCTGTCAGATAAAATACTTAATGTTGAAAAAGGGCCAAGGCATTCTATAGTACATTATATTATGTCAATGCTAAAGGTTATTAAGATGTTAAAATAGAAATTACAAAGAAAACTTAAATGATACACATGGAAAAATATTACAAGACACGAAGATCAATCAAGATGTAAACATAATGGTAGAAAACGAGAGAGTTAAGAAGAATGCCTTGTTCTTTGCACTAAAGATAAACGTTTTAGTTTTGTTTAGCTGAAACACTCCTTCAATGATTTGCTCAGTGCATATGCAGAGATAATCTATCGTAGATGCTTGAAGATAGAGCAAGGTAAATATGGGTGTTGTCTATATAATTATGATTCATTGTTTTGCATAATTTGGCTTAAGTAAAGCATTTCAATGTTAAGTAAAAGAGGATCCAAGATTGAGCCTTGGGGAACTCCACAATTAGGTCAATAAACCCAACAGTGTAATTGTGCCAGTTTGAGCACTGCGTGATGCCCTTACAATGTTTAAGACAGACTTTCATCGTTGATATTTGTGATACTACTAAATTTGCTATATTGACTTGTGCAACACTGTTTACTCGGAGTGATTCTATTGAGTTGTGTTCACATGCTGATCATGCTAGGCTGCACCCTGGGTCAAACTCCAGGGCTGCTTTTATATCGCAGTCAGGTAAGGTCACTATATAGGTCTTTTAGATAAACTCACTGGGTCCATAAAGAAGTAAGTATTTAAAAAAAGATTTTAAAAATCAGCATTACTGAAATTATTCTCTGTACTACCCCAGTTTTTATTAAAAAAATATAGATCTCTGTTTGACTCTTTGAAGTTCAGGTCACACTTGTTGTCAGTGTCGGTGGATCAGTAACTAAAATCCACTCAGCTCGGATATACTGTACCAGCAGTGTGCCTATTCATTCAGAAATCCTGGCCTATTGTTAAATTAAAACTTCTCGCACCCCTGGTACTAAATTAGTAGGCTTGTGGAGGAGACTGGCACCGCACAGCCACAAATTTCCACACACATTGGGGTGGAGGGATGGGACGTGCTTGTGCGCAATGGAGACGAGGGGGGGTATGATGGTTGGTGGTAATGGAGGGAAGGGGAGGAGGGTATCTATCGTCAGCTCAGAGTGTGGAAGGAGGGCCCGCCTTGTGGCTTCCTGGCCCCCTGCACCGGACGGGTGTATTATAGATGCGCATCCAAGCAGCCGGGTGGCGGGGGCCAGTGGACGGGTGAAATGCGACGGGGTCGGCTGAGATTGGGACCCAGCCTTTAACCGCGCGGGAGGGAGGGTTTAACCATTAACCACCGTTAACCACCGTTAACCATTGAAAGGCAGCTGTGGAGAACCGGTACCGTACATAAGGCGTGCGCACCGGCGTCCACGCCTCAGCTTGAGCACGTTAACAAGAGGTTGAGGATACATGCAACCAGCCACACGGAGTCCTTGTCTCGCTGATCGTCACTCCGGCTTGTCCGCTTCAATCGTCCCCGGACTTCTGACACACTAAAAGGTAACCACCGCTGAGGAGCTGTTTTTAATCTGACAACCTGTTGGACATTTCAGCTGTTATTTGATACAGACTAATAGAATAAGCGACCGTCTGTCAGACTCATTTAATGCCTTCATGTGATGGAATGTGTCATTTGGTGAATCACACTTCACAACCTAAGTTTGTACTCTAGGTATTTGAATTATGAGGATGCACAACGGAAATGTATGGTGCGGTTGCGTTCATTTTCATAAGTCAAATACTCGCGGTGATAGTAGCAGTGACATGGGCTCCTGCCCGGTGTTGGAACAGAAAGCCTTCTGCCCTGTTTAAATGAGCAGTAGAATAGAATAGGAGGGCTCGTCTATTCAGTCCTGACCAGGGGAGCACTAATTTACGCCTTTGCCATGTTGGGTTCGGGTGGTATTGGTCCTGACTACTAAACAGAGGATTGTTTCAGCGTGGGGAAGCCAAAGTCTGTGTGCGGATGTCGCAACATGCAGGCGGATGACAATGCGTCAAGCGAGCGACAACAAATGCTGGAAGCAAGTGGATTAGCCTTCAAAATAAAAGCATGTATGCTGGCCCCTGGGTACAACCTGCTTCATGTCATTTGTTGTGTGTTGCCAGGTCACATTCATGGGGTAGCAACCAAACTTCAGCTCAAGTGAGTTCAGATTTGACATTTGAGGCATCACAATAGGAGATCACACCAGTCTTATTATTAATAGGCCTTAAATAGAGTATGCTGTCATTTTGTGCTCATTGAAGTACTAGTTTTTTGGTAAATTTCGGAGTTATAGTTTTGGGAATTTACAATGACAAAAAGACACCCTTCTTTCCATAAAATTAGGCTACTATATTCTGACTTCCCACATTTGTTTCCACGAAGACTAACATTTTTCTTCATCTGCAGCATTGCCTCCTCTGCTACTTAATTCCATTTGTAGAAGCTGGCGATGCTTGTCTTTACGCCTATGTGTTGATTTATTATTTAATAGGAGACAAGAGATTGCAAGTTAAATATAAGTTATGTACTCAAAAGGCCTGAAAAAAGCAGTTACTTTGAAATTGGTTAGTTTCCTTAAATGCATCTTTGAATTTGATGTCAGGTTGTTGGGATTGATTGAATTAATTTATTTTGAAAGGTGTGGCAGGAAATGTCTTTGCATTATAAAATCAGGTTTCCAGAGGATGTAATGCAGCACCTCTGTTAATGGTAGAATATTTTTAGCTACCGGTAGAATATTTCGTGCTGGATGAATTTTAAAACTCTCCCCTGTTCAGCCATACTGTCATTGGAGAGTAAAGTGCTTTTTGTTGGCCTTAAATACTGTAATATTACGGCGACGTGCTGCATGGTACTGAGAGTGAGCATAGGATGCTTAAGGAGTTTTTATCATTCACCTTATTAATACCCATTATTTGTTTTTAGTATTTTAGTACTTGTAACATTCAGACGTTTTGTTATTTAATGTCAATCTGCATATTAAGTGTCTAGGATTTTGTTTCTCATAAGGAAAATGAACATGTCTTATAATAGTTGATAGAAACTAATTTTTTCTGTAAGGTATGTGGAAGTATTTTTATAAAGTATCTTACCAGCACCAGCATTCTGTTAATAAATGATAAATGTGGTGATCTAGGCAATTAGAGCCAAAGGTAAGGTTACAAATGCCCTATTTCGGAGTTTTGTTTTCTAAAAACAGATTTTCTACTGATATTTTGAGGTAAACCTAGAATCGGCTGCAAAATGTTTACATAAAAAAAAAAAAAATAATTTATTTATTTTTTCCCAGGTGACTGTCCACTCTGGTTGGAGAGGTACATTTATGCGGCCGGTAATTCAATCCTTATACGACAGATCTATAAATATCTCTCTTGAAAACCTCCCAGGAGCCACGTGGTGTAAGGTGAGACATTCCCAGCCCAGTACACCGACCAGTCTGACATAATCAGTGGACTCACACCATGACCAGTCTGTGCTGGAATCTGGCCTCTTCAGACCTGTGATTTTACTTTTCCTTTAGTGGGTACTGAACTCAGAAGGACTGTTACAAGTGACTGAAGGGGGATTTCTGTGGTGAGTCCCTGAAATCATTTATTTGTTATCTGTTTTGAACCAGTATGTGTTTTTCTTTTTTTGCCGGCCTACCCTGAGCACCTTGCAGTGAATGGAGAACATACTGGTCCTGCTCCCGAAGCACCGACAGGAACACAGGCTCTACAGGCGCAGGCTGCATGTGCCTTGCTGCAGGTTTTTTGCTACCGAGCAGTTTTCTCCCGGTCTTTAATAGCGACCCCCACTCTGTGTAAGCCTCTTTAATGGGATAAATCAGTTGAACTGATCAGGTTCAAAACCAGATCAGAATTCTATTCTGACTTCCCCAAAACTGTTAGGCCAAGCCTTTCTGACCTTTTCCTGTCAAGCCAACTGTCTTCCAAAGGCTTCCGCATGGTACTTTGGTCGAAAGAACAAGACAAACTCCCCGACATCGACATGTCCTCCGGGGCCATTGAGACGAAGAAGGAGGGAGGCCCACTGACTCCGGCCTTCCTCAACTCCAACTGCTCCTTCCACCCGGTGATCCTCACCAAGGGCACTGAGGAGGTGAGCCCTGGGACCGGAGTTGAGTTCGAGCTCACAGAAGTCACATCTCTCACAGAGAGGACCAGTGAGACTGGGGAGGATGAGGAGAGGTCAGAGATTGTGGTGGCAATGGATTGCCGGGCCAATGCCAAAGGTCAGCGAGAGGAAGATGCTCTCCTGGAGAATGCAAGCCAGAGCAACGAGAGCGACAACACCAGCACCGACCAGAGCCCTGAACCACCAGTGCCCCTAAAGGAGACCTCCTTCTCCATTGGATTGCAGGTGGTGTTCCCCTTCCTGCTGGCCGGGTTTGGGACAGTGGCAGCTGGTATGGTTCTAGACATTGTCCAGGTGAGTGTGGAACACAGTATGCCTTCATGAAAAAATTATGAAAAATATACTAGATGCTGAAATTAATGCTCAAATTGAAAATTTGTAAATCAGTTATTCCAAATGTATTAAGTTCTGTTTTATGCACTCTTTAAACAGTTCTTCATTGCGCCAAATGGGGTTCTCCTCTTGTTCAAGAATAAAGAACTTGTATCTAAACTTGTGAAAAGTATGGACTTAAATGTTTTGGGTACTTTGGAAGACTGGGACGAGCAACAGATTGCCTTTATTTGGAGAACAGTTTCAAGTTTCTATACAGACTTTCATCAAAATAGTTTTTAATAATTCCACTCCTAATCCCTTTGTCTCTGAAATGGAGCTCTGTATTATTTAAATACAGAGCAGTGTAGTTAATTTACCATTTCACAGTTGGGTTTCTGCTCAGAACCAGTGCTCCAGGCAGAACATGGGTACTGAATCACTCTGTGAGATAGCCTTCACCCTGGAGCTTTTGAATGAACTGGTTTAGCGAGCCCTGAGCTCCTTGGCATGTGTTTGTCACAGTGCATCCTTTAGGGATGGGTGTATGGGTTAGATATCGCACACCATGGAGGTATTTACATAAGTCTATGGTACTTCTGGATTCTGCGTTTTAAAGACCCATCACACAATTGCTTATTTGAAATTGTTCATTCTTTGATACAGTAGAAATAAAAATAGAAGGTGTTTACTGTTGTTAGCCAGAGAGCTCCTGATCCACTCTACCTACAAGAAAAGAATAAAACTTTTATAATTACTTTCCTTCCTTCTTTTCCTGCTGACTCACTGCAGTTGCTGTCTTGATCTGATTATATCTAAGTGTGCAGTGAGGTAATGCAGGCCCAAGTCATGCTGACAGGTTATATATTCCTTTAAAGTCAGCTTGTGATGCAGATAAAGCTTGAGGGGTCAGGCTGCCAGGAGACCGGTCCGGGCACATTGTGTACACGCACATCGATGCCAACATGGTGGACCCCAGGAACTCAGCACTCAGCAGCACTCAGCAGAGAAGGGGGGGTGGGGAATAATTATACTTTTCTTTGAGCACCTGAAATGGCAGCACACTACAGCTGAGCTAGAGCCGACATGAAAACAAAACACAGTACGGCGTCAAAGCCTCTATTACCGTGTAGTTAGGTATCCTCACTAAACCAGGAATGCAGAGGTTCGAGGTCAAAACATTTTCAAGCTGCCTCAACTTAGGCACCCTGCTGCTGCGCTTTCTCCAATTTCCAAAACACTCAGTGCACCATTGCTTTAGAGGTGAGGCAGAGAAACAGAACATACAGATACAGGCTTTAGTCTCTCACAATTACACTTGTGCCTTAGGGCAAACCTTGAAGAAATGCTTGCTACAAGATGTGAGGCTTGTGTCTTCTAGTTAATTTGGCTGCACACCTAGCAGGTTGTCTTACTGCCTAATTCCCCCTCCATGACACGTGAAACGCTAACTCAGCTAATCCCTCCCTGTCCTTGCAAGAAGGTAATTGCCTAACTCTCTCTCAGTCTCTCCCTCTCTCTCTGGTTTGGTTTCAGTCTGCATCAGTTCCTTTGCTAAAAGTACGTTTGAGAACTGTAACATTCTAGAGCCTTTATTTAATGTGTCTGCCCAGCCTCAGTTTAGAAATTGCGGCTTGGATCAGTGCATAACCTGGATTTTTGCATCATTCTGTATAAGACTTCTTTAAAGTGTGACCACTATAACGTCGGCCACTTTCATTATCTTCAGCACACACATGCAGCTTCTGGCCTCAGTCCCACTCAAGGTTGGCCCAGAAAGGACGGTCCAGCCTGGTATAGAAGAGTGAGATGTCTGGATAGTTTTGCTCAGTGACTTGGCAGCAGATTGACCTAAAACTGTCAGTCTCTCACCACCAGGGCCAGGAACGTAAGACAGTCTGGCTAACTTGGACTAAATGTTACACATGGTTTGCAAAAGTCATGTAGTAGTTGTAGCCTGGAAATGCCAGTGTCAAAGGACAAAATGCTGATTTTGCAATCAGTCACAAGATGGGGTCTGAGTTTCTAAAATTCTGTCAAACTACAATCCAAGAATGTAAAAAAAAAGTAAATAGTAAATAGTATACTACCATAATCATGTTTGTGTAAGTCTGCCTCAGAGTCTAGCCGGCTGTCCCCTGCTGTGGTTGTCCGTAGACTGAAATACCAAAATAAAGCAAAGATGTGGGACACGGCTTCAGCCTCAAAAACACAGTCTAAAAATACAGGCAACCGTAAACAGGAAATCGTAGTCGACACAAAGGTTTAACACCAGCCAAGCCCTCGCTGCCCACCAGGCACCATTTTGGTCCAACCACATCCACTTGCCTGGTTTTCATACAGCAGCCGCTGTGAAACCAGAGCGTGGGCTTATTGCCTCAAACATCTTTCCAACTACTGGCTTCCATCCCTGCCTGTGCTGGACCAAGTAGAAGCGACTCACTCTGAAACATGGGCAAAAAATGTCTTCTATTTCCTACAGGATTTAACTGAATAATGCCGCCAAAAGATAAATATATATGTTTTTTTTGTACAAAAAAATTTACAATAGCGTCTAGTGTCTAAACCTCATAATTGCACTGATTAACTGCCATCTTCATCTGGTCATAGGATCTTAATAGTATACGTCTCATGCTTCCGCTTAGCTTAAAGCTGGATCACACTTTTTGTATACATGTACTGTGTGGAATCTTCAGTGCTTCTAATGACACCTTTGTGCCTGGAAACTCTTTAGTATCTGTGGCGAATTTCATTTCTCCGAACAGAAATTCAGTGACTGCAGTTCCCCTTTGTTCATCCATTCAAAGCCAATTAGGTCTTGTTGCTTTGCTGACATTCGTCTTTCAAAGTAAATTCCGCATGTCCAGTAATTCTGGCCACAGCTATGTTAATTTGAGCCTCCATAGCACGTGTTTGCGCATGAGGCCTGTCCCTAACTCTACCATCCATGCTGCAGCACTGGAAAAATTAAAGAGACGCCACCTGGTGTAGTCTCTGTGACGCTGCTGGAGTTTCGTTGACATTGCATACCATTAGGTTCAGCTTCCCACTCGGTACAGCAAGTACAGTGATCACAAATAAAATGAGGGGCCATGTTTCTCAACTGGGCAACCTGACCCTTGTGGGGCTTGCATACCAGAGCTCCTATAGGTCTGTACACAGAGGTGCTGGGCTTGTGCAGTAGAGTTCCTAGAACCAAGGAGGTGGCCATGAGGAGGGAGGGCTTGTATGGCTCAGAGCCAGTGTTCCATGGAGACAACAACATATATCACCACAGGGGAGGCCAGGAGGGAGATGGGGGGAGTGAGACAGAAGTAGAGAGAGGAAGAAAGCTTGAAAACATGCGGCTGTGAAAGACGAAGAGTGCTCACAGAGGTGCTCATAAGGCTGCTGGGTCGGCAGAAGGCAGTGAGCCAAGCTGAGGGGCTGGCAGTTGGAAGGGAGCTGTGCTTGGCCTGATGACAGCGAGGGGATAGACTGTAGGACTTTAACCCACACTGGTGTTTCAGTGCCACACCTATTGATACAACTCACACTTAACTGTAGAGTCCCCTTATCAGACTTTGCTGTACATCTGGACACACAGTGGGGGCCCCACGGTGAAATGAAAGAAATGCAAGCTAGTGTGAGAATGCACCAGACTAGACCACCAGTGTTTGTGTGTAGCTTCAACATCAGCAACTCCAATTATTTTCCATCACTTGTCTGTTTTCTCCAGTCTTTCTCTTTCTTTCTGTCAACCTCAGTGAGTATTGATTCAGCACTGGGCAGACTGGACTATAAGTTCTGGGGGCCTGTGGGACCGGCTCCAAAGATAAGCACTTTTACTGCAGATAGATCGATGTCCTTGGCCTCAGAAATAGCTTTGTTTCTGGCCACGGTAGGCCACAAACCTGCTATCACTGCATGAACTCTAATGGAGGCACAGCAGAGAGAGACACTTAATCACAGTAGCAAGCACTGGGGCTTACAGAGAGTCCACCTTGCAAAGACTGGCCAGCATCCAGGAAGGAGGTTATTGAGGGTCAGCTCTAATAACACCGACTATAAATTTCATTAAAGGCCATCAGCTAGGATCTGGGAGCATGGCTGAGTTGATACGTACTCTTGTGCGTGCTGATCATGATTTGTGATTCTCTTGCCCAAGTTGTCCTTTAGATTTAGCGGGCCTAGCTCCTGGCTGACTTTGTGTCCCCCTATACGTCTCTGGTTCTGGGGTTCCATTTTTTTTGCTGATGTAGAGGCTCAGCAGCAAGGCTTGGAAGGGGAAGGATTGTGTTACCAATAAATGCTTAACAATAAGCAATATCCTACTGCACTTGAGTGATTTTTTCCACCAAGGTACAAGGTATACACTGTGGTATCATTCATTGTTTCATCCTTAAAATTCACATTAACTGATTTCTGCTTGCAAGGCGGGCCCAGTCGACATCATTTTCAATCTATGTAGATGCTGCTGCAGTGGTATTCTTGCTCACAAATCATTCTGATTGGTCGGCAAAACGCCAGGCCGAGGAGCTCTAGACTACTACAGAAATAACAGAGAATATAAACTTTATCTCCTAGAGATGCTCTAGTTTGATTTTGGAGTGCCAAAATTAAATCAGTGGTTCTCAATCCACATTGTTATCCACTGTATAGTATGTACAGGAAGAAGCATTAGCTTTTGTTTAAGTATTAACATTATTATCATCAAGTGGTGTAATACGCATGCCATTGTGATTACAGTGAGATATGAGGCAACTCCTTGTGTGTGTGCAGCAGGAGATAAAAAATTGTAAGTAAAGGTGAAAGAGGAAAATCATGAGGGAAAGGGGAGAATAGAAGTGAAAAGAGAAGAGTAATAAATCATTACTACATGAAGTCCCTGTGACCTTGTTCTTGTTAAAGAAGAGTCAACATGATATAGTGAGAGCAGCCTGTAGAGGCGAACTCTTTGGTCCAGCATACAGGTCTGACTTCAGAATCAGAATTAAAGAACAAGGTCAGAGAGAAATTCTGCTGTGTGCTGTGTCTCCATCAGTCTGATATGTCCAGTTGAAATGTGACATTATGTTCATTATGTTGATATTGTGTTACTAATATGTACACGGTCATTACAGCACTGGACGGTGTTTACAGAGGTGTCGGAGGTGTTCATCCTGGTTCCAGCGTTGCTGGGTCTCAAAGGCAACCTGGAGATGACGCTGGCCTCCAGACTTTCCACAGCGGTAAGAAGATACTTTATAGCCATCTGCAATTACCAAATTCAAATTTGGTATTCGAATTCGAATACTGAATTCAAATTCATGGCCTGCCAGATTAGAAAAAATATTCCAATAATTTATATAGTAGTTAGTTCATATCTGTAGATTTCATAATGAACTTGTGTCCTTGTCTGATTCTAGCCTATAGAACTGTTTTGGTTGATTGTGGCTATGGAAAGTGTTTCAACCTTAACCCTTGTAATGTCCTCCCAGATGCCAACACCTTGTGCTCTCTGGGGTCAAAAATGACCCCGCCCGTTTTGACAGTTTTTTAAAGCATATAGTATAAATTTTCAATAAATTCCGTGTTAAACCTTTAGTCTTACCTAAAACAAACATAAATCAATCAAATTAGTTCAAAATTATTTTAATTGTGTAAAGCATAGTATCGAACAACCAACATTGTTCTCTGACCTTGTGATGACCTCGTGTTGTCCTGGGGTCATTTTTGACCCCAGGGTTAACTGTTACCCAATCTCTTTCATTGCCTTGCAATCTCAACTGATTGTTCGTGGGGTCAAAGGTCATATTGCCTAATGTGACCTAGGTTCCATTATAGCCAGCTATCCTGCTGGCTGTCATATGCACATTTCAGTTAAATACTGTTTAGCTTGGTTTCAGGGTTTCACACAAACAAACTAGATGTTACATCTTCATGTACTATCTGACACTGGTATAGGGCCAATTTCTGAACTAGTACCATTGTACTTTGTACAGTTTGAGGGGTCAGGCAGCAGCATTGCTAGCCTGAGGTTAGCACCGCACTCTACATCATGAAGGCATAAAGAATGAAACCATTATCGCTGTTAAACGCACCAATCCAATCCAATCCTCACATTCTTTCCACTGGCCTGTGGGAAACGGGTGACGAAGCTGATTAGCATTGCTAGCAGTTAACCACCCAGCAGGGATACCTCAACTCATTCACCTCATCAAATTATCAGGCTCCAAGCATTGTTCCACCAACTCCTTACAGTGTCAGTTAAATTGAGTAGAAGTAAAGTAAGTACGACTTTTATTTTATTTCATTATTTAGTTAATGACATGTTGTTGCAGCTGATAATGAAAGACTGTTTGCAAGACAGAGCCAGCTACAACATCGGTATTAAGTTGCTTAAAGTTACACTTTATATTCATATATGGAATTTTGGTTTGCTTTTCACAATAAAAGCACAATCCTGTTGATTATTGCTGTTTTAGTGTTTGTCTTAGTGTTTTGTTCGACTTTATGTTTCAGTATTAAGTCAGAGAGCAGAAGTGTTGCTGGATCAATATCAAAATGAGAAGCTCATTCAACAATGTTAACTAATTTGTCATTAGTTTATTTATTTTTTCTCACTGGTCCCAAAAGCACTTGACAACTTTCATACAGTTTTCAGTTCAGCGCAGACATCACATTCATCAAAAAGTAGGCCAGAGTGTGGTCCTGAGACATTGTTGGCTGGACCCAGCAGGACCACGTTTCTTTCCACTCTGTAACTAATTATGAGAAGATTAGAGCGCTGTAAATTTCCTAATGCGCTTATTACTGAAAAAAATATTGCAATCCCTAATACTGACTGACTGTAGGAGTTTTTATTATTATTATTATTATTATTATTATTATTATTAGCTATTGATTTTATATATTTGAATACAAATATTTAGGGGAGTCCTGGAACTTGGCAGGAGAGGTTATACAAATACCTATCATTCTGTAATCAAAAGTTACAATATACACGTATGAGTTCCATGCTTGTAAGCAATAGATTTTTTCCACAATTAGTCAGTTGAAAATGAAAGCCATTATTATGTACCTGAAAATGTAGCGGTGCTTTTGAATCTCAGGGTATTTCAACTTCTCATACATTTTATCTCATCCATGAGTCACTTCCTGAACATTTCCTGTGCTCCATCTCTGTGGTGCTCTAAACACCACTAATTCAGCTGCCCACACACCCAAAACCGAGGACTTTGCATCATCATATAACATATCACACAACACCGTGTGATGTTTCTGTGAATTTTTGAGCTTCATCTGTGTACTGAATCTGTTCGTGTATCATTTTTCTAGTTACAAAAACATTTTAACTTTTATCGTATGAAACTAACTCTCTATTTAAACACCTGAATGGTTTTCAAGATAAAACTAATACCTGAAAGTAACTACACTGGCTATACAAATTTATTTTGGCTTTTGCACATTTTATTGCAATGTAGAATTAATTTTAAATGGATGTTTCTGAAGCCCATAGAGTGAAGGTTGGGTTCTCAGTTTCCTTCCTGACCAAAGCCCTTTTTGCCTCGCCACTGGTTGGTGGTTCCAAACTCCATTTCACACCTTTTGGGGCCACTGTACTCCTCCAGAGTTCCTGGGACTTGATGGCTTGGTTTATATCCTGCCCTGCAGTGTAAAATGTGGGACGAAATTATGTCCATTCAGTTTGATTTAATACAAGTGGACTCAAGTTCTAGAAAAAGAAATTAAAGCAAACAGAGTGAACCTGATTCCAGTCTGGAGTCATTCACTTATAATCAGTTGTATAAACATTTCAGTTACTGATACTAATTAAATTAAATATGCACATTGCAGAATAATTGGTACATGTATAATACATTAAAGTGTGCAAATAATGATGGGGTTTGAATACTTTTTGAAGCATGTGTAAATGCTCCTTTTGAGTGCATGGTGCCTCCCATGCTCGGCACAGATATTTGCTTTCTCCTATCTGTCCTCCCTTAAACCTTCTTAACCTTCAGTATTTATGGCAGTTTGCCCCCTCTGAAATAACATCACAACCGTGGCCGCTGGAGGCATCCACGCATACATTTACATAGCGCTGATGAGCAAGGGGTATGTTTTGCTGGGTCGTAATTCTCTGTATCTGGCAGACACCCACGTTCCAGTGACTTACAGTCCTACACTCGTGATCGTCGTGTCAGTCAGGTTTGTTGGTTTTCTCTGTCACACTGCCAGATACAGCTGCTGTATTTGTCAAGCGGAGATTGCAAGTACTTTCAGAGGACAAACGTTTACAGAAAAGCTAACAACACAGCCATCAAGTCTATCTTTAATCCTTTTACTATTTACCTCTGTGAAAAATCTCTCTATGTCTCTTAGCAGCTAGATGTTTGAAGATCTTGTCTTGTCGTTAACTTAAACTTTAACTTACTGTTGCCTGTGCAGTGAGGTGTTAATATTTTGGGTGTGCTCACTTTGGTTTCACCTCCAAATTAAGCGATTTAGATAATCTTGGTAAACTGTCGGCTTGCTTACAACCTGTGTGGTCATCTGACTGCTCGTGAGTATCACTGTAGTGATGTCACCCTACTCCTAGATCTCAGTAATGTTATCTTGGCTGATAAACGTGCTGGCCAAAACCACAAAAATAAGACACATATACTGCTTTATTAAACGAGAGTATCAAGTGCACTTTCTCACACACAGACTTGTACGTGTTTTCCTGTGTCCAGATGTTTCCCTTCCTTCAGCATATGTAAATGTAAGGGGACCGAAAGGAAGAGGGGATCCTCTGTTTGTGTCTTCTTACTGTGGAGGAGCATTAGGATCATTGCTCTGAACGCACAGTAGCCCACTGTAACCACAGCCACTTGACTCTTGAGACCATCAGTGTGTGTGTGTGTGTGTGTGTGAAAGAGAGGAGATGAGATAAGTGGAGTCTGCCGCAGGATGGGGGGGATCAGATCAGAATGTCTTTGTCTACAGACAAAAACATCTTATTGTTCTCATGGGACCAAGGGGCAACATTTACACACACACACACACACAGATGATAATATGTTGACCTCGTGTCTTCTTATGTCTCTTTCAGGCCAATATTGGCCACATGGACACAGCCAAGGACATGTGGAAGATGATCATGGGCAATTTGGCACTCATCCAGGTAAATGACACACATTTGTAGAGGGCAGTCATTTGAGATCTTCATCTCTGATCACACTATCATGCACTTCACAAACCAAGTAACTAGGAAAAACTAGGTTAAGAAATCAGATAATGAGTCGTACGATACAATTCAAAGGTCACACTGCTCTAAATGTCAGTTTCCCTGCAGTAAGTCATTCATTCGACATCTCTCCTACACCATCTTTACCCCATTTATGAATTCTGATTCTACTTCTTTTGTGTAATTCTTTTGAATATGAGCTGCACTGTTACTAGTACTGATCCATTTGATCACAATTTTGTCACAGCAACATGAGCCAAGTTCAAGGTCTTCATCGTTCCTAATACGCATGCACAGAAAACAATTAAAGTTTTTACAGTCTTACACAAGAAAATAATCAAGTTTCTTAAACAGAAATCAACCCAGTTTCCTCTTAATCCCTTAAACTGATAAAGAAAAGTTTCTCGTTTGCATGCTTTTTAAGCAGTCAGGGAACTGGCTAACCTGGGAATAATCCAGTTTCATAAGTGCATTGTGCGTACAGTAAACACTCAGCGATCATTACTGGACACAGTTCACAGTTCAGCTACCCCTGAAAAGAAAGCGAAACACAATATGGCTGAAAAGCTCATTATTAAAGTTCATGCGCATTTACAATACATCAGTTGTTTCTGTTTATTATCTGATCTGAGTGTACTGTCAGAGTGATTAGGATCTGTTGCATGTTAAATAAATAACTAAAACTGTGTGTACAACCGCCATGCCCAGGTGAGCAGTGAGGAGAAGCTTTAAAAGCAGGTGTAAAGCTGATCATATGTAACAAGATAATTCCATATTATATTATAGTCTTTCCTACAGTAACTATTTTAATGTGTGTGTGTGTGTGTGTGTGTGTGTGTGTGTGTGTGTGTTCAGGTCCAGGCCACAGTGGTGGGTTTTCTGGCCTCTATTGCGGCTGTGATCTTTGGGTGGATCCCAGAGGGACACTTCAGACTGGGCCATGCGGTGCTTCTGTGCGCCTCAAGCGTGGCCACCGCCTTCATCGCCTCTCTGCTGCTAGGTATGGCCACCACAGAGAGTGTGAGGGACATTAACAATGTAAACAGCGACTTATCAGCCTTCCAGTGCTAAATTTAGAAAACCTGATTTACAACTTACGTTAGGTACGGTTTCAACTAAATGCCACTTAAGTAATACACAGCATCTGATTCTCATTAGCACAAAACACAGTGCTGAGTCTGTTTGGAATGTCATTGTTCTGCAGGTGTGTGGTCAGGAACTGGAGTACTGGACATATTACGACTTCAATTTGATGATCGCTATATAAAGAAAATAGGGATCAATAAAGCTAATAAACTTCATTCTGACTGAAATGTTTGTGGACCAGTCATAAAAATCCATCCAGTAGTTGGATGGATGAAGAATTCAACTACCACAAATCAAAACCACAAATGTGAACCTCATGATGGCACCAGGCATTACAAAAAAATAGGATTCATACTCTGGGCACCACAATTTTCTGTATCACAAATACTGTAGTGTCAGTCCATTCAGTATTGATTGTATTGGTGATTTGTCATCTGGGGACCATGAATGTTTGCACAGATTTGCACCAAAACTGTTCTTGACAACAGAGGATCCCGTTTAGCCTAAACTACAGCAGTTTGTTGTTGCTGAAGCAAATACAGTTTAACTATTGTAAATTTGTAATGAGGGGGAACATAACATAAGTTTAAGCTGATTATTTGCTCCCTCTTTATTGCTTCAGATTTCACTTTGTTTTTAACCCAACCTTCAGGTTTTGTATTTGGCAGCTGCAACTTTCCTGGTAGGAAAACAAAAGACTACCAATCCAGTCTTGTGGTTCCACCTATAAAGACCACACTTTTACTGTGATGTTTTACTCCTTACTTCTCTTTGAAGTGACCTATCAGTAAGATGCTAGAACCATAATGATGCATGGTGACACTGTAGAACATCACACAGAATATGTGACATCCGTGACCTGAAATCCCGCAGGCATCATCATGATCGGCGTGATCGTCGCGTCCAGGAAAGTCGGCATCAACCCCGACAACGTGGCCACACCTATCGCTGCAAGCCTGGGGGACCTGATCACCCTGTCCCTGCTGGCAGGCATCTCAACAGGACTGTACAAGGAACTAGGTAAACACACACACACACACAGTGTTTCACTCATTTGTAACTTTACTGGAGTGTAGCCAAGGCATTTAGTGAGGAGATGTACAATATAATTTAATTAATTCAAGCAAAAATATTGCTTTTCATGAAGCGTTATTCAAATATCAGACACAAATAGCCTATTTCTATGTGCCCAGGAATGAAAAAATATGTGTTACACAACAGTCTCAAAGCAAGCCTCTAATGAGTCACTCAGGCAGTACTCCTCAATGATTTCCACAGAACCCACCCAACTTCACACAGTTCCATTGTTTCTACACCACAGACAGACAAACAGTGAAACACTCAGGAGGCTAAGTCGTGTTAAACGCCACAGTCAGGTACTATATTGGGCTTATTTGGGTTATTTTGGTTTAAATACACAAAAACACAGCTGGTGTTTGGGTCTTGAGTATAGGAGGGGTCTGTCCACTTAAGATGTTTTGCAACTGATGCTTTGTGGTCTGCTGTAGTGTTTAGTAGTAAGACTGACCTCTAGTGACTGGAACATGGATTTGCTGTCAGTCCAATACAGTTTGTATTATTACTGTTCTGTTATTTTTAATGGGTGCTTTTAAATTGGATTTGCATTAAGCCCTCAGTTATTATTTTTGTGCTTTGAATAAAGCAGGCAGAACCCTACGGTGTAGCTGGTGCCCCTTTAAGTCACTGAAGCTCCTTTTACTTTTACACTTCTATCTTCGATGTGAATTTGATTTCATTGATCGTGTTTAAATAAATGGCGGCAGAGTTCTGTATTAAATGATCACATAAAAGCAGTAAATTAGGACAGTTACACTCTCATTAGACTCTTAGCTTCTTCCATAAGTTTTCCATTACAGTCTAATTTGGCAGAAAATTTACCAATTTTATTTCCAAGAAGTGTCACAATCATAGGAAGTGTGGTACACTGACACTGCAATACCAGAGCTGTAAGGTATAAATTTACAGTTAGTCAATATGTACTGTCCTTGAGAGCTACAACAGCTAGAAGCAAGTGTTAGCATACTTGTCCACTAAAGCTGATTCTGACTATTATTTCATTTTTGCTGCTGATTCTGCATGGCGGTTTCAAAACTGCACCATGAAAGCCGTAAGGTGCACCATGACGTCTTTATCCGGTGTACAAATCCAGTTTCTCTTCTTCCCATACAGAGTACAACAACTATGCCAACCCGCTGGTGTGTGCAGTATTTGTGGCCATGTGCCCCCTGTGGGTGCTGATAGCCAGGAAGATCCCATCCACCAGAGAAGTCCTCTACTCCGGCTGGGAGCCGGTCATCATCGCCATGGCCATCAGCAGGTACAGAACGCAGGAATCGGTGTCTTTATCATTGATGGATCTTACTGTGTTTTTCTGTGTAATGAAGACAAGTAATGCAGCATAAATCACGTATTCATTCTTTTCCATTCTGTCAGTGTCGGTGGTCTGATCCTTGACAAGACTGTCACCAATCCAAACTTTGCTGGCATGGCTGTGTTCACCCCAGTCATCAACGGTGAGGAGGCGTAAAACTTACAACAACACAAACACAATTCAACGTTAGGATTCCACTTTATGCCTGCTCGGAAAGTTGTTGGAAAGTGATAAATATTATATAAAGTTTTTCCACTGGCTGCTGTTTCCCCTGTAACAGCAGCCAACATGCTAATTTGCAAAAAGAAGAAACAAATAAACAGAGATAAAGATCAAGGTTGGTCATGGATGCTTCATTCATCCGTCTGTTCTAGAATTAAACAGTGTATTTAAAGCCATTTGTGATGCTCCCCTCTCCATCTGTTTTAATAACTCTGCAGAAACGTGTGCCAGAGTAAGCATATACACGTGCTATGTGATCATCCTTTAAAATTGATGAGTGAAAAACCTCCATGAGCCATGTTTTTGAACATTCCATCCTGAAAAAAATGGAAAAACGCCACGCCTGGAACTGTTTTCATCTCGGGGTCATCACACAGAATATACTAAATGTTTTGTTGTGTGTGTGTGTTTATGTGTGTATCAGGTGTGGGAGGTAACCTGGTCGCGGTGCAGGCCAGTCGAATCTCCACCTATCTGCACATGAATGGTCTACCCATGGGGGATCCCAACCCCACCCCTAGGAAATGCCCCACACCCTGCACCTCCTTCTTCGGCTCCAGTAAGTTGATGGGCGGCTGTGGAACATTCCACTGTTCTGTCTCTGTAAAACAGATCTTTCCATCAATCCACAGCATCCATTAGATTTGATCTCGCTATCAAAAATCTGTTTTAAACGTTCAATTGTTGGTTGAAACGTGGCTCCTCTCGCTCTTCCAGCTGTGAATTCCCGTTCGGCCCGTGTGCTCTTCCTCCTGGTTGCCCCGGGTCACATCGTCTTCCTCTACACCATCAACTCCCTCAGAGGGGGGCATACCACTCTCACACCCATCTTCATCACCTTCTACCTGACTGCTGCACTACTCCAGGTACTCCAAAACCAGATGTCCTGTTAGTTTGTGATTCAGGCTGTTTCTGCATTTACCTCGCTCCCTCCCATAGCATGTCACTACCCAAACCGTACAACTTAGATGATTTGTTCTACGGATCTGCAAACAAGCAATTTATGGCAATAACAGCAACATATACCTTTAATAATGTAGAATTCCTTTTTTTTTTATGGACAGTTTGCAAATTTATCTGGTTTAATGCAAACGTGTGGTCTCATATGTAGGGAAATACATCTTCTCTAGCACTGGTTGAGTACAGAGTAATTAACAAATCTTTTCACAAATACATCAAAATATATTAACAGAAGAGACGAGTGTGCTGTGTGTGTTTTGTACTGGATTTTAACCTTTAACACACTTAACTAAACATTAGCAAAAGTACATAGTACAAGTTTATCTCTCCAAAGCAACATGCACTGGCATTTTCTTTGTCCACATTCCTCTAGAAGGCATGTCCATGTTCTTCCATAATAGTGCCGCTGTCCTCTTGACTTGTGAAAGTCCAAAGTCAATGAGCAGCAATTGTGGCAGAGTTATCACAACCTTCGGGGCAGATTCTGAGCACACAGGACTTGACTTGAAAGGGAACTTCCTTATACAGTATATGGCTTGTGCATACTCATTAATAGTAAATTCATTTACCCCTTTCCTTCTCAACTTCCCACAAGTGATTAGAAATGAACACATAATTTAGTCTGGCTGACAGAAGCTGCCAGAAGTCATCATTAACCACTCGTATTGAATTATTACAATACAAAAGTATTTTATATCTATTCTCGGTGCCTTGTGTTTTCTGGAAGTTAGGTCTGTTGAGAGTGATAACACTGAGTCATAAAATAAAGAGAACTGACCTTTACCAGTCATGTGGGTGAGTGTTAGTTCTTCAGTTCTTGAGAAAGAAGGTGCAAACAGTTGCTTGTGATGTTGTTTGTTTGTGAAGTTTCACTGCGTTGCTTAAAAGTTCACAAACCCTTTAGAGTTTTGTCTTTCTGCATAAACATGACCAAAAACATGATCTAATTTTCATGTAAGTCCTAAAACTTTGTCCCATTCCCGTCAACGCTATATATCAGAAAGGAATTTCATTACATCTGGCTTAGCTGTCCATGGACTCATTGATGAACTGATTAGAATATGAGTATAGACAGACATGCATGTACAGTACACGGCAACTTGACTAGTTGGTAAAGAGATACAACCGTGAGGCGGGAATTCTAGTTATTGTTCCAGATGAATTTGTTCAATCAATCATTACTAACAATAATATGGTAAAACCTTGCTTAATAGCTGTGAAAGGCATATTCATAGTATGTTTTAAAGGATAAAGTCAGTTTCTGTATTTTGGTTTAAGTCAACAAATCCCATAAAGAGACTAAAATTAACAATCAGTTGCGTCTACTTACCATAAGGTCTGCAAATCCAGAATCTCATTTAGCTTATTCTTCGCACAGTCTCTGTCCAGCTTTAGCTAGAATAGGATAGGCTGCTATTTCCCCCCTGAACTGAGTCTGTAAGGTAACGTCAGTTTCTTACCATGCTACACAGTGTTGTTCATGTTTAACTGGTAAACATGTTAAAGGTTCTCCTAAAGCAGGGACATCAATTGTAGCCTTTTTCTGTTGCTTTCTAAAAAGAGTAGGACATCTGCAGTTCCTATAAATAGAGCAAATAAGAATGTTTGCTTCTGCGTCTTGGTCCAGGTGATGATCCTCCTCTACCTGGCAGACTGGATGGTTCACTGGATGTGGGGTCGAGGAATGGACCCAGACAACTTCTCCATCCCCTATCTGACCGCTCTGGGTGACCTGCTGGGAACCGGCTTCCTCGCCCTCTGCTTCCACATGCGCTGGTTCATCGGGGACAGAGACACTAACGTGGGCAACTGAATGCACATGCAGACACACGCACAAAAATGAAAAAAAGGAAAAACACTTCACATACTGTGCACTTGCATACACGCACAGTCACGAACATCACATGTGTGCCTGGACCTTACCTGAAACTGGACAGCAGCTATGGTAAAAGGGCTAATTTCTGGTAGGTACCATCTGACTGATGGTATAGTGCTCTTATAGCGTTTCCTCTTCAGGTTGTCAGAACACTGACAGCAGCAGCCCAGAATAAACACAGTATCTGTATCAGTATCAGTACCTTAGAAACGATGGAAACTGTATCTTTGCCTCAAACACCCAACAAACTCCACATGATGGACCCAGCCCCCACAGACTAGTCCTTTATTTCACTTAATAACTGAGTCCTACTACTTTTGTTATCATGATACTATTGACAATGATTATTGTTGTTATTAAGTAGTGCATTTGATATGAATCAACACCTATTCTATGTGAAGGGCCAATCCTCATTATTTTCAATGGGGACGTTAACCCTTCAGTTTCAACTTTTAACACTCAAAACTAAGACAACGACAAAAAAATTATATCCAAACAAGCCTAGGATGCTTAATCACCAAGTGCTACTGTGTGTGAAAAACACAGAAAGAATAATACAGTACATAAAATCTAATATGTCATTTCTGATTTAGTAGTGCTGTCTCCCTCTCTGTTTCACCTTGGGCTTGTGGCAGTAGGAAACAGGCTTGTGGGATTTTACTACAGGAGACTGGACCATAAACGTAACACACTGTGCTTTTTGGCTCCAATCAGCACATGTCTTCATTTGAGTCATGAGTCTTAACAGGAACAGGAACAGGTTGTGATTCTTGCACTTACTGTCCCTCAGTCATGGAGTCGAGAATTACTAGATCACAGTCCGACAAAAACGGATTTACCTCTGATTCTGCTAGCAGTGGAGAAAAACCTAATTAATGCCTGTTGAAACATTTGTTAACAAGAATTGTGTGTTGATTCACACAGTAGTCTGCCTCTTATCACTCAAACCTCCTCTAGAGTTCACAGAAGTGACACTACTGGCCAATTCAAATGCTAAAGGACAGCCATTATGTAATCCCATAAGTCATATTCTGTCATGAAAAAGTGAACAAAGAAACAGTGGAAAATAGTATGTGGAAAATGGCCACACAACTGTTGGTTAGAAAGGAAAACACACACCTCACTGTTTGTTGCAGCTTACTGCTGGTTTTTTCAAGAGGTTAGAGAGGTTTTATTTTGCTGTTCTAGATGAGAATAGCGCCAGTCCACCTGTCTGAAACCATCAGCAAACTCTCTACTGGAGCAGGCTAATTGTTGTTGTTGTTGTTGTTGTTGTGTTGCCCAAGCCAGGCTTATAGTAAGTGACAAGCGGCTCAACAGGCTGCAACGTACTGGAACAGACCTGCAGAGCTTAGTAAACTGAACGGCATTGTGTTCACACATGGCACAGAGCGTGAAAGTGTGTGAAGTTGCCTTAGCCAGGATGTGCTCCCTTAGGTTAAGATGGCACAGTCTAATACCAACAAAACATACTGGTTGCTGATATTTTTTTCAGACATTTGAGATATTTAGTTTGATTTAGATTTCCCTTAAAAGATGACTGATGATCATATATCATTTAAGCTGCATTACACAAACAAGTTCTGCTTTTTGGTGGTAATTTGTCTGCTCTACAACACTATGCAGTCTGAAGTGAGTTGTGAGCCAGAAGCTGGTGGTTACAATGGTACAAATGTATTCTACCGTAATTTAACTTGGTTAAATTAGGATAGCAAGCACCAAGCTTTCACCACCTATTTCTCACAAATAAAGTAATTTGTTTTGCTCGGCTAGTTTCTAGTGTGACCAGGCACTGAGGAAGATTTTATTACAAGTTACATGAAATGTGTGTTTATTTTAAATTAATAATAATATTAATAATCTATGTGATCAGAGAGGAACCTGACCTTTTGGAAGTACATTATGGGACTGAATGACATTCGGTGAAGCCTTAGTTTAACCTTAGTGCATGGCTCCTCCCACACAGAAACGTCTTCCACCAGGCCTTAGCTAACCTGCTCTTTGGGGCTTACAGATGGGGAGGATAGTGAAAGAGGAAGTCGTGAGCTTTCTTTCCGGACTTGTACCAAGTACAGACATGGACCCAGTGAAGCGAAGGCCAGTGTCTTACAGTAGGAGAAACCTGCATGCGACGCTTGACTTATCAAGGGGCCAGCAGAATGCATGTGCAGGGCACAAAGTGTGAATGTGTAAAACTTGATTATTTTACCTGTCAAAAGTGTTTTGGTTTTGGTCTGACTTATTATTTTTAATTTTTTCAATTGTGTTGAAATTGTATTTTTTTTCTATTCCTTTCCCTAATCATTTTTAACTCTTCGTGACTGTTCTTTGTGTCATGAACTTCATAAAGCAAACAACCACTGTAACGATAAAGTGACTTCTCCCACACTGGTCAAATGCTCAAAGTACTGTAATCTGCTAAATGGACACCAGAGGGCACCACAGGGATTCTATTAACTGTACAACCTCTCTGTGTCCTCTGGATTCAACCCCATGCGATCAGCCTGACTGATTTCCTTTTATAGAGTTTGACTTGTTGTAAAAGTTGCATCCTTTCACTCTGTTCACTCTCAGTCTATATACCCAACTCTCTTACTTACCAGGTGCCAGCGTTCTGCCTCTACGTCAATGGAAAGTTGTGAATACTTCTATAAGGGGGCAAGTAATGCTTTGTCTATTTATTTTTAGAAGCACACAAAGCAAATTGTACATACTATATTTATTCTATATATAAGGTTGTTTATTTTGTCATTTAATTTTGGCTTTTTCTGTGTCGCCAAGTTGTCATTTTCTTCTTCTCTTTTATGTGTCTTTTTTTTCTTTCCAAAAGGCCAGTAGAGGTTTTTGGCACTTTCTGTAATAGAATGGCTGTAAGGTTAATGAATAGCACTGTGCTTAATACCAATTTTTACACACCACACACATATGCGCACACACACCCTGTCTCACGCAGGGAAGGCACACTTATAAGTCATGGAACAGCCTTAACCTATCAGAGCCAAGCTCGACTCAGCATAACCAATCAGGAACTAGGTTCGCCCCAGATTAGTGTCTCTTTAATTAGCTTTGATTAATAAGATGTAAGATAATTTGATTATGATGTGTAATGTAATAATGACTTTATATGATGGAGCAGTGGAGAGGGGGGCTGGTAGCGTCAGTTACAAGCTTCTCTGCAAAAACTGAGGATATGCAGAGTAAAAAACCTCAGCAGGTTGGGTTTACAGGGCACCTGAAAGATCTGGAATCAAGTCAAACAACAGTAAAAGAAAGATATCAACTCACAGCACGAAATGTGAAAAAAACGCAGTGGCTTCTCCCATGATTCCAGATGTTTCCCTCCTTTAAAACCCTTCACCCACCTACTGCCTTGTTAACCTCAGTGCTTCAAATCCTAAAGCCCCTAAACTCACAGGGAACAGTGGCGATCATCAGGATGCCAACGTGCACATCAAGACCGAGCCGTTGATTCAGGCTCTAACTTCCGCCTGTGTTGATGTAAAAACATGTACGCTCTTACTGAAGCTGAGGTCTTTGCGTCCTCTGCGTGTTCTTCTTGTAAAAGCCCTCCCTCTGTGAGGCTGGAGGAAGGCTTTCTCCCTGCAGGACTTTGTAAATTGCTGAAAATAAAGAACTATATTATTTCATACCATTCCTCTGTCTCAGTGTCTGTTTTTGTCAGTTTTATTGTAAATGTGTCAGTTATGCAGATGACTCAACACACAGATGGTGTTAGGTTAGAAGGAGACATGAAGCTCAAACTAAACTTAAGATAACCTCCCTGACTTTCTGGCTACTTGGTGACAACAGAAACAAGTTGAGGGGCGTTAGGCTTGGGATCTACTTCACTGTAAAGCATCATTCAAGAATTTAGTGGCATCAACCAAGCTTTTTCTCATTAATTCAATGTGAAAAAGTTGTTTTTGTTCATTCAACTTAAAATGTTTCTACTTTAGCATTTATAAACACGAGTTGTTCTGACTTGGAGTCTTTTTGACACTTGAAATAATGTTGAATCAAAAAACTTTAGTTTAGAGTTTAAATAACTGCGTATGTGCATAATTTGGAGTCCAACAGTCACACTTTTTTCTGCAAGGAAAATATGTATAGAAATGCCTTTAATATTAGCTGCTAAAGGTTCCACTATGTTCCCCAGCTAGCTGCTCATTTTTTCTGCATTGTTTTCAGTTGCAGCAGATGGCCGTTTGCAAAGAAAACCCGCTGTACCTGCTGAACACTGCACAGCGGACACATTTAGAGACGAGGATTAAAGATAATGTTGCTCCATAACTCCTGGAGGTGGAAATAAGCAGCTGGTGATGTATGTCAGTGTTATGTTTCACAACTTGTTTCCACTTCAGTCTTCAGAACCAGCCGATATGAGTGTTATCAAGCCATTGAGTGGTTGTTATCAGTCATTGTCACACTCATTAACATTCACAAGTTACAACTGGGAATTCTGTAAGTTTAGTGCTTTATGCTTTAGTCAGCATCAATTAATTTTTCATCTAAAGTCATTTTTGTGGATAAATAGAAGCATGTAGTTTTTGTTATTGTAACAATGACAGTGAAGGTCGAGCACAACAAACTGCATGATGACGACACACTGAGCCTGTGAGGAGGAGGAATAAGTACCTACCAGCCCAAATCCATGAAGCTGATAACAGATAATGGCCACTGAATGGCCTGATAACATCCAAAGCGGGTGTCAAAACACCAAGTATCCATTGGAAATGTATTTTCAAATCATAGTTTCTAACATAAAAGTTGGCTCCACAAATATAATATATCACAAAAGCAATCTAAATTAAGAAAGGAATATGTAAGAGCTAATAAATTAAAAATAATATTCCACCAACATCTGGATGAACCATCATAAAAGTGGATGACTTTCATTTAATTACTCATTTTATTACATCTAATCTACTGCCACTTGCTCACTATATTGATTTATCCTCAGTGTTTGTGAGGTGTCACATCTGGTCCAAATACTGTATGTAGGAACTACCATTACATGACTGAAGAGCTGCATTCATGCAATTAATACTTTAATGCTTTTAGTGAACTTCAGTGTGCTCTTGGGATTAGATGTCTTCATCCTTCTTGCATCACATAGCATCGTGTCAGTTTGGTAATCTTATCAAAAGTATTCACATTACCTTATCAATAACTTGCCACGTTTAAAGTACGGCAACAATGTGACTCATGCCCACTTATGACTCACAGTTTTATCTTTTAAGTTTGGGTTTGTGTGAAGTTGCAGATAACTGCTGTGTGAGCAGATGTGCAAGAAGTATCGGTAGTACTGCGATATAAAAATCTTCTATTACAAGTATAAATACTGCACAATCATAATCTGTAAAGTAACTAACTAAAGCCTTCAGATTAATGTAATGAACTGTGGTGGAGAAGAAGTGCATAATAAGTTTTGTCAAGTCTCTTTTAAGAAAGACCTGGCCTAGTTTCAGACAGTATGTTTTTTATGATAGTTTATCATCTGTGTAGGATAACGTGGTCTTGCGATGCTTTTCCTTGTACCACTTTCATACATGAACCAATAAGAGTACGATTTGTTTTGTTTAACTGACCACTTCTCATAAGGTTATGGTTAACTTGCAGTGCAGTTTAGAAATAATTAAATCACTGCCTCACTATGGATTTTCCAGTACAGTAGTACGTGGCTTGCAAACATGAGTTAATGATTGTTTTTATCAGAAAATATATTTTCCATAATGGTGAGATGTAACTTTGACCAACAATACTGCAAAGCACAAGAATCTGTTTAATCCTGTTAGATCTCTATGTATCAACTCTTACAACAGGAAACAAGTGGTTTGGATAAAAACATTTAATCATTAATATATATTAAATAGATACAAAATAGAGCGCTGATGCTGTTAAGTCAATAAACTAAATCATCTTTAAATACACTGACGCAGTTTTGAGACATTGTACAACTGGAAACTTCCATGAGTATAAAAACACCAAAGACAAAACTGAGAGAAAGTCCATAATATCAGCTTTTTAACAGGAGATGAGCAGAGGGTTCCCACTGGTGGTTTGATTCCCCAGAGAGGGAATCAGGAGTTTGTCTCTGCTCTCTCCACCTCCTCTTCCATCCTCCTCACTGTCTCCAAGGAGCTGGCTGGAGCACAGCTGGAGGCAGAGGGCGTCGGCTACCTGCAGGACCTGGGACGGAACTGGATGGGAAAATTAAAGTTAAAGCATTAAAGCAACACAAAAATCGAAAGATTTGTACAATTTGGAAGATGCTAAAGAGAGGTACCATCTCCACTCCTGCTGCACACATCCAGAGTGTCCATCACAATCTTCCCCAGGGCCCTGCGGGACACGTTCTAAAGGAAAAGACAGGTTGTTGACTTGTTGGTGTCTTGCCATGATGGGATGCACGCCAATCCAACATTAAACCCTCACTGCACACAAACACACCTAAATACAATCAGAAGTAATTGTACTTGTAATGTCAGGACGCCAGATTGTTTTAATGAAATATTTTGATAGAAAATATTCTACTCAGCTGTACCAAAGGATCTACACAAGCTTAAACAACACATGAGTTTGAGCTGAGGATGCATCAAAAGATGGACTGATGGAAGAAACCCTAGATAGCAATGAAGTGCGTGTCTGAGGTGAATGCTGTGAGTGTGTGTGTGTCCGTTTACTTTGTTGCGTAGCTGCAGTAGCAGTGTGAGAGCGTCTGTGAGTTTCTCCTCTAGCAAAGACAGATGTGTCTTTTCTTTCTCCTCCATTTGTCTCCTGTTGTCCTCCTCCTCCTCCCGGGGTCTCTGGCAGACAGCAGGAGTATGAACACCAAATGAACTATGCCGATTCAGTACATTTACATCATTTTGAGGTAATTGTACATGACTTGACTTACTTTTACTCCACTACACTTATTTAACTGCTATAGTTACTAGTTACTTTACAGATACAGATTCTTAATATAAAGTATAACCAGTTAATAAATAATGATGTATGAATTACCTGGTAGTACACAAAGTGGTTAAGGTAATAAGTACTTTTGCTTTTGGTAGTACTTTTGACACTAATAATTACTTGTAGTTTCACGTAAGTTAAGTTTTACACTGTTTTAATGATACTTTTACTGCTCAGTAGCACCCTTCATTGCTGTTTTTGTTATACACATGTGCTATATAAAAAAGATATGTAGCTTTTTTTTAAATTCACTAGAAAAAATTTATCCTTTTTTAATTGCTTTTTCATTATTTTTCAAAGTAAGATCTCAGAAATAAGGTTCTCTTATTCAATCTGTACACAAATTAAACGTAGTGAGGCCTAAAAAATGTAGATTTCTGCAAAAACCTTCTTTAAGAGGAATATGTGGAAAAAGTCAGGTTTTGTACTCAAAGTAAAATTGAGAGCATGATTTTTATACTTGAACTTGAGTAAAGAATGTGAAGTGGTACTGGTAATGGAGTACTTTCTTAGGTAACTTCTTCCAGTTATGCTTGAGTATTGAGTGTTTGTGCACTTCTGCCACATCTGCCCACCTTCTCTTTTTCAAATCCTCTGCTCTCCTCTTGCTCTTGGTTTGGACTCCTCCAGCTACAGCAGCGCCCCCTGCTGATGACGTTTTTGTCATTCAGATGATTCTGAGAGAGAAGACGATGAACCACATGGTTCTGACATCTGGGAGAACACAGGGGAGAGTTAAAGGTGTGTATACGTGTGTGTGTGGACACTTTTATACCATTAATACATTTAGACAGGATCTCACTACTTCACAGGACAGTTTTAAGCATACATAATTTTAGAATTAGGTTTAGAGTGAAGGTTGGAATGAGGCATAAAGGTTAAAGATAACGTGTTTAGAGAATGAACTGTGTCAACGAGGCTCCTCACAAGTGCTCCACACAATTTTGATTGGCAGAAATATATTTATCTCCCATATACCCCAGTACCTGCTGAAGATCTAGAGATATACTAGGACTAATACAGCATAACCTGACAAGGTCACAGAACTACCAAAAAGCAAGAATAGTCATTTAAAGGACGACTTTGTCCATGTTCAGCTTGCTTCCTATGGTTCTAGTTTGGGGAGCACATGTCACTGTAAGCCTGATATTAAAGTTAAACTCTCTGCCTTCTCTATATTAAAATGTCTCTCAGCTTCAAAATTGGTGAAGTCGCCCTTTTAAAATAATGTCAAGTTTTTAAAAACTGAGTTGGGTAAGATAAAGAACATAGGTTTGTGTGTGTTAGGTATTAGCTAACCCTTTGCCACAGCCGTGCAGTCGGCTGATGTGCTTCTTCACCTCCAACAGGCAGCACTGTCCCTCCTTCCTCGGCCTCCTGTCGTCCTCCTCTTCATCAGAGGCGGCTCTTCCCTCCACTGCTCTCTGCAGACACTCTGCATCTGCTGTACAGTATAGAAGCAGTTTACTTACTGCCCAAAGGCAACGTAATGACTTACACCGAATATTATTCAAATCTCTAACATTCAGTTTTGCAGTCACTCACCTGTTTTGCTACAGGTGTCTTCTGCTCCGACTGGATGGATTTGTTGATGAGTGGAATCAGAGATGCAGGTACAGCATGATCTAAGAGTTGTAAAGTTAAAGAGCGTAACTATACTGCTAATCAGTGGACAAAGGCTTCCATATTTGTGTGTATTTTATTCCCTGGCTTGTCTAATGAAAGCTTTCCTCTTATAAATATCACTGAAATATCTAGAATTTGATGTATACCCTCTTGATTTGACTAACTCAGATGAAATGAATGAAATTAATTAATTAAGAGTAAAATCTGACCACTGAAGAATGTTGGAAAGAGTTATTGAGTTGAAAGTTATACGTCAGTGCAGTGGTGTTGTTGCAAATGAATTCCTACCCAACTCTCTTATTGAGATTGTGTGTAACTTTATCTGCGGTGCATTGAATTTCAAATTAACAGAGCACAGGGGCAAATGTTGTGTAAATGGATGCACAAACACACCCCTGCACTGATTTCTGTCACTCTCTAAAGGCCACACAGTGTTGCTACCTGTGCTGGTGCAGTTCGGTCTCCAGCTGCGTGATCCTGGACTGGAGCTGCGGCACAGACTGAGCCTGTTCCTGGATCAGCCGTACTCTCTGCAGTCCCTTGCTCAGAGCCTCCCTGGCCTCCTCTGCCCGTCTCCTGGTGGAGATCGTCCAATATCATCAAACCATCTGTTCTTCCATTAAAACATCATCCAGTCATCTTACGAAACTTTGAGCAATAAAACAGACTCCAACCTGATTTGAGCGTTCTCTTTCCTCAGTGCAGCCTCCACCCCCTGTAGCTTGTGCACCTCTTGGTACGCCCATTGCAGCTCCTCCTCCAGATGCTCATTGAATTTCATGGCTTCCTCCAGCTGCCCGTCACGTGAAGAGCGAATCAGCTTCAGCTCCCTCAGAAGGGGGTCCCTGATGTCCCGTCTCCTCGTTGCCCTCCTCGCCCCATCTCCTCCAGCGCTGCTGCACTGTCCTTTAATCCTGTGCGTTGGCAACAGTTTCCCCTGTCTGAAGGTGATGGACGTTTTAGGAGATGAAACAGAGGAGGCGCAGCCAGAGGTAGAAGGGAGGGTGCGGCTCCTCTCCCGCCGAAGTGCCACCTCTAGGGCCAGGCAGCGAGCATCACTCCCTTGCAGTGCAGAGCGGAGGTCCTCCACCAGCTCCCTCAGAGCCGATGCCTCGTCTATACAGGAAGAAGAGAGGTCAGGAGGAAGGAGCTGTTAAACTTGGAGGGAAAGTGAAACCAAATCACTGCAAACACATTCTGTGCCCTCTGCTGCAATAGTTCAGTCATCAGATAGTTTGCTGGACAAGATTATGTTGTATCACTTGTCACAGTTTTTTATATTATATCATATAAATATAAATTATATTTATATATTTATATTATACTGCTTTATACTTCAATTAAGTACTTACTCATACTGTACAGTAGATGGTTGAGATACTTGTAGTTATTGTAAGTATTTCCATTTTCTGCCACTTTATACTCCAACTCCATTACAACTCAGGTTAAAAATTATATTTTTTACTCCACTACATTTATCTGGAAGCTATAGTTACTGATTACTTCATACATTTTACATACAAAACATATGGTCTGCTTATAAAATATGATGCATTGTTGATGTTGATATGATGCAACAGATACAAGATTGTTATAATTATGTCTACGTCTACTTCAACAGTAGAACGTTTCTTACACACTGAACCATCACTAATAATCACCCAGTAAAATTATATGTAATACTGTAGTATAACACTGACATGGACTATTTATCTGCGCTGTGTAATTTCAGTTTTTATCAAAACATATACAAGCGTTTCACTAAATAATGTTTTGATAGCAGGAATGTTTGCTGGTAATGGAGCATTTGTACAGCACTGTGCTGCTACTCCAGTAAAAGGTTCTACATTCTTGAAACTGTAGGCAGTGGTGGAAAATAACTAAGTAACATTATTCAAATACTGTACTTAAGCCCAATTTTCTTCCACTGTCTGTGTATAGACAATACCAGACAAGACAGAACCGATGGAGCAGGAGGTGGCCACGGTGGAGAATGAATGTTTGAGTGACATCACAAGACAAAGTAAAGTGGAGAGTTTTACTTGTTACTTACTGGAACTCGGTAAAACTATGTGTGTACAGTTACTGTTAAGAAGGTAATAACAGCGTCATCCTTCAATCATTTCATTTATAATGTGATAATAAGCTGAACAACACTGAAACAATGTTTTGAATAGCTATTGAAATGTTACAACCCGTCCTGTCACACTGGTACAGTACCTGTCTCCCGCTCTTCTTTACCTCGACCTTTAATCGATCTGTTTACAGGTCCACTCTGATCCCTCGCCAGATCAAAACTGACACACTTCCTCCTCCTGACCCGGGGCCACCGGAGCCGGATCTGTCGCTCCACCAGCTCCGTGTCCTCAGAAACGGGCAAGCGCCAGGCACATTCTCCGGTGCCTCTGCGCGCACTGCGCACACGGAAATACCCACAGAGCCGCGAGTGGAAGTCTTTAAATGTCAGCAGGCAGGGCAGCCCAGAACACACATCCCTAAACTCTTCAGCTTCTTCGTTTTTCTCATCATCCCCACGACTTTCAGTTCCTTTCATCGACTTCTTTCCCGATCCGGCGATCCCCAGCACGGCGCACAGCGCGGTGAAGTCCTCCGCCGACACCATATCGTCCCGGTTGGTGTAAGCCAAGTGATGGAAGACCTCCTGCAGGTACTGGTCTATTCCAGTGGCCAGGACGACTATTTCGTTCTCCACGCCGGGATCAGGGCAGTGGTGATGGGCCAGGGCGCTCCGGAGCCACTCGCTTTTACGGGCTGCTCGCGGTAAAGGCTGGATGCGCGGCGGGGCCAGTGCGGTGCGATTCATGACAGGACATAAAATAAGTCTTTCTTCCAGAGGCTATCAAATAAAAATCAAATTACGGGAATTGGCATCCAATTGGCATTGGATATGATTTTCAAACCTGCAATCCTTTTCCCAGTCTGGTGTGATGCAGCGTAATTCCCAGGTAAGCTCACCTTAGATCAAGCAAGATATGATCCCCTCGGGTAGGAAAAAAAAAATCCCAATGAACGGACTCCACCCTTTTGTGTGCACACTGACCGCATCTGTGTGTGTCTGTGTGTTACTGCTTTTAAGGCTTACGGTAAAGAATGCAGTAAACTGAAGACAATTTTGGTGATGCGGTTGTTTGATCTCTATTACAACAGTGGATTGGGTATCAAGTAGCCTCTAGCCACAAAACACAGTTGACAACTGGTATTCTTCACAGTGTTATTGCACATAGGGAGCACTGAGCACTTCCTTTAGTGTCATTAGTGATCGGATGCAGAGTCATTGCTTGACTTCATACCCAAAAGATTTTGTTCATACAAAATGAGATTGCAAGTTTTCAGGTAAATGATATCTGTTGGGACTTCAGGCATTTTGTTGCACCTGTCATTTCATTGTCAAAAAAACCCCACAACAATCTGGAATGAGTCATGGTGGGTTTCAGTTTGCACCTTTACCAGAATGAATCTTCAGCGGATCAAACATCAGGTAAACATAAGCTTCACTTGGATGTTAAATGTGAATTTGTTTCCAGGAAACTGAACAACTCCCAGTGGAAATGTTTTCCCCACCCTGATCTCAACACTCATCACACCTGACAGCCGAAACAGAGGGAGCGTCTTGATTACGCTCACCTCTGCATGACCAGGCCATACCACATAGATTACATGAAGTCTGCTCCACCGCTGCACTTAACATGCAAAGACAATAATTCAGTACATTCAGAATTAGGGCTAAAACAACGTGTTGCCTGACAGATAATAATCACTTAAATGTTTAATTCACTTACAAAGAAAAATGTTCTTCAGCTTGTCCATTGCAATGATTCGCAGCCAACCTTCATCACTGTTAGCACTATTATTATGAAAAAGGAAGAATCATGACTTGCATTTGCTCTGGTCCAAATCAGCAGACCTGTTTGTAACGTTGGTTTTCAGCATTGGCCGGGGATATGTGCAGAAAGGTACAGAGAGGACGAAGCACAACTACAGGAGAGAGAAAACACAAAGTTAATGACATGAAACAATGTAAATGTGTTTAGTTGTTAGTCAGTTTACTTGCATAGGAATGTAACTTTTAGGAGACAGCAAGAAGATTTTTTTATTGAACTGTGTTTGTGAGAATTAGAATTCAGTATTTTGAAAATCCTAGCTACAGCCTTCATTCCACTACTCAACTATACAAAAAAGTACAATTTTCTGCTGTCTATGAATGGAAATGTGACTTGTGAAGAGGAAACGAAGCACACATCTACGTGACCCAACTGTTTTAACAGGAAAAGACAAGGAGAGTGCATACTTTTTATCTTTGCTTGCCGCTCACTAATGTACAGGCCAGTAGATGAGTCATCTGAATTCACATGGGCTCAAAGCAGGAAACTTCAGATAGTGTTCATTCTTTGTTTTGTTTCCAGGACAAACTGCAGGGCTTGCAGTGACTCATGTGGGGCTTTTACCGTTGGAAAGGTGTGTAAGCCTATTGTTGCAGGCTACAAATTGTGTACAAACCAAAGCAAACCAAACAAATGTGTTCTCCTAAAGACACGGAAATTGTCCTTAAGATATAAAACAGCACTTAACACCTGAGGTGTATTTCACAGACATGTGCAGACAAGCAGAGCTTGGAGGCTGTAATCAGCTCAGGTCCTCTGAAATCTATGTTTCCTTCAAGGCTGCAGAGGATCTATGATAAGACAGTCAAGGTCAAGGTAGAGGCTACAGCCATATACTGTTTATTTAATGCTCCAATGCACTGCTAAATACTAACTACTGTAAACACTGTTGTTGTAGTTGGTTGAAGTGGAGTAAATTTTTTACTATTCAGCATATAACTGCAACAAATTCTTATTTTCTTTGCAGATTAATCTGCTGATCATTTCCTCGATTAATTTTGTTTGTAAACAGTAAACAGAGAAAATAGTAATAAATGCCTGTCTCATTTATCTTTAGACACCAACCTTCACAATGCTTCCAACATGTTGTATGTGTCAGAACTTCAACATTATTCATATTAAGAAGTCAGCAAATGCCCTTTGGTGCTGTTATTAGGGATAATTGTTAGCTGTCACAGAATCGGCCACACATCCATTCCCAGAGGCAGCAAAACACACACAAAAACTGGGTTTATTCTGGATTATTCATCATTTATGAGTTTTCATGGAGATAAATTACAGAATGTGAGACCCTCCCTCCCTCTGTTCTGACAAGTATTTCTTTGAAATCAGTTTCTCCGTGATGAGAGTCCAAAAACAGTGCAGGCTTATGCAAATCACATAATAGCTGTTTTGGTGCTGATAAATGCTCACTTGATCTCCTCTTCCTATTTATGTGTGGGGTTTTGTGGGGTAATTAGTAGTTAATGTGCAGCTCAGAACTGTCCTGCTGTCGTTCCTGCCTCCCTGTGAGAGTCAGTCCTCCAGCTGCTGCCTGATCTGGGTGAAAGGACCTGATCTGAAAATGAAAGGACTAGAAGCAAGAAGAAGGGGGTTGTAAATACACTGGGGGTTGGAGGTCTGGGACTGTGTGTGTGTGTTTGTGTGTGTGCTCATGCATGCATGCCCCAAGTGTCCTGTTGTTCACCTTTGAGAGGAGGAGTGAGGCAGTATCAGTATTGATAGGAGCTGGGTTAGGTCTTTGTGTTGGCTGCCATATGCTTCTCTGAGGTCAACAAAAAGGCAAATACAGCCACAGACTCCGATGTGCCAGCCCTTTGAAGTAGTGACACTGACCGATGTGCTGTGTCCTGTCCATTGGGGGCTCGTCCTGGTTTAGCCCTGCAGCCATGTGAAGGTCTCTAAACGTGAGGTCACACATGTCAACCCATTTGCCAGCTTTGGGTGTCTACCCACTTCTTTATTGATGTGCGATCATTTCCTGTCATGGATATCATGTTTCAGGGCCATATGTCAAGGACAGAACGAGGGCTGCAGCAGGCTCCTGCATAGTTTTTCCATTGTCACATGCAGCTGTGCGAAGAAACCCAGTGGCTATCACATACAGATGCTACAGTATACAAAGTATCTCCTTTGTCTCATTGTGCATTGTTTTCAGACGGAAACACAACTGAAATGACCACATTCCCTTTTTTTAAACTGAACATATGCTCACTAGCTGTTTATCTAACCATGAAGCCATCTTCATGGGGTTTCTCAATTTGGGTTTGAAAGTTAAAGCTACAATATACTACATAACCTACAACGATCTACATCTTCACTGCATTTTACCTGAAGTTGTACAGAAAAGTCAACATCCATTTTTCAGGGGCCAATGACTGAAGGGGTAAACCTGCTTTATTTAGTGACAAAACAAACATGTGCATGAGCGTTGAGTGCTCTGGGGATCTCACTACTTTGTGTGCTCAGGTGTGCCTTCCTGAAGTATGTAGAGTGGAACAATCGCTGACCTAAATCTCTGACAAAACTCTGAAACGTCAGGGAGATTTAAGACAGCAAACGTGAGGGGAACTGCTTCGAGGGAGAGAGTGAAAAGAGAAAGTGGGGAAGAATGAGAGGAAAAAAGAAATGATGGTAACAAAAGCAACATATAAAGCAAAAAGGTGATGGTGCACAGATTAGATTTCTTTATTTGGGGTTTGGGGGTCTGAAAATACTCAAGTGCTAAAGACTTTAAGTAGTTTAACATTTTTCAGACCTTTCAGACTTTCAGTTTAAGACCTTACAGAATATGACTCTATAGAGAATTACGTAGAAAACCCCACAGTCCTACTAGAGCAGCACTAGGCGAGAGTGGAGAGGAAAAACTCCCTTTAATGGAAGAAACCTCCAGCAGAACCAGGCTCAGGGTGGGCGGTCATCTGCCTCG
>JAUMHL010000025.1:230565-241103 GCA_032362345.1 Sandelia bainsii | reverse complement strand
ATGTGCATTCAAAAGTTTAGGGAAGGCCACATTAAGTTCACCTGTAAAGGTTATAGTGCATTTTAGGTTCATCCTGACATTTCACCCAAAAGCCGAATATCCCTAACTTTTTGTAAGTAGTGTATGTGACTAAGAAAATGTGCACTGTAATGTTTTTTGGGGGAGAGAACACGCAGCACTACATATAGCATAAAAAGAGAACTGCATACCAACATGAAAACATCAAGGGAGCATCATCATAAGGGGCAACTTTGCTCCCTCTGGACCTGCACAGTTTGCCATCATGGAGGGAAAAATGAATTCCCAGGTTTATCAAGGTATCCTACCTGATAATGTCAGAGTCTGGGGGCACTGTCCACCAGCTGAAGTTTAGTAGTTTATATTTTAATTCACACTTTTCTGTGCCATCACCACCTTGTTTCTCTTCTTTCCCGCAGATACGCTGTGCTACGCTTCAACCAGTACTTCAAGACCAAACCTGCATTGATGGCCCTGCAGATCCCAGAATGAGGCGAGAAGACAGGAGGAAGTAGTGGAACGGGTTTCATGCTGGGACTTCCTGTAGGTCGTGGACTTTTCTTTACGAGCCAGCTCTTGATGGGCCACACTGCTCTGTCCACCTGGCTTCCCTTTCCGCAACAAGCGCAACTAACACTTTCATTCCTCCAATCTTAGTTCAAGAAACTTCCAAGAGTTCTGTATGTGTGAGCGTGTGCTTGTCCTATGTATGTGTTGTTAGTTTCTCTCGATGAACCTCACGTCTTGCTTTCCCTCGTAGGGCAGCTGAACCAGGCGTAGCGAGCACAGCGGTTTAGTGTCAAGTTCACTGCCCGTAAACGTGCTTTGCTGCCTGCCACACTGGCGCCAAAATGTTCCACAACACTGGTAATGAAGGCCTAAAGATAAGCGAGACTGACGTTGACACAGTTTGTCCTGTACCTATTGTTTCATTAGTTAGAAACTATGAATGTGGATTCATTTCACCTGGGGTTCATCACATTTTTTATCACGTGTGCGGTGAGACCATTCCACCTTGTGTCTGCACATATTTTCACACTCTGTAACCCGTGCAATGCTTCCTCTTTGGTGCTAAGTGCTCGTAGCTGCAAGATTTCTGCACTGCACTTCCCAGCAATCATGTGTATATCGAACAGTGTGTCATCTTTTCAGTTCATCTTTTAATTATTCCATTCAAGCTGCTGCTGCTGCTACTAGAAATATGAAACCTTCTCTTCTGTGTGCTGGTGGATTAGTCCTCTGGAAGGACCTACCAGTCACTGAGTTAGTGGGAACAGCAGAAGAGTTTTTTGTGGACGGGCTGTAGGTTGGATCACTATTGTGTTATAGCAATCAGTGATAGAGAGTAGCTAAGTGTGCATTTATTTATTTATGTGGAGACACTGTGGATGATTTAACATCTCAGGTTAAACAACTCCCCAGTTTGCATCACTTTGTAGAACTGAATCGGCTTCATGCATGCTGGTTTAAAAGAGTGGACCTGTGTAAACTCTTTCTGTTCTCAAGCCTTTTTTTTTTTTTTTTTTTTTTCCCCCATCGTCTTTTATGGCAAGTCGCTCTGTTAAACTTTCCATTCAGTCTTTCCAGACCTCTTGGAAAATCATAACCTCTGTCACCAACCTCCCTCCCTCCTTTGTCCTGCTCCTGCATCTACTCACTAGTCTCCTCCCACCCCACTTTTGTTTCATATCTGTGGAGAGTGAAGCAGTAATACTGGTTCCAAGTGCCACCTTAGCATCAGATGTGAGACCCACACTGTAAATCACATTCACATCCCAGACTCTGAGCCAAATTTAGTTACATAATCGAACATTGCATAAGTTTTATCTGGGGTCAGATCAGGTGTAGCTTTCAAAAAGAGGCAGGGACGGGTTATGTGTGGCTCTGGATGGAAAAAGACAGTGCCTGACTCTTGAACATGTAAAATGCCATCATTTCCAAGAGGAAGATTACATCCTCATTAAATAAGTCTTAAAGGGCAACTCCACCAGTTTAACACAGACTACTACAACATGTGAACAAAGTTGAATAAAACCTTTTGTTGCGCCAAAGAAGGCTGTGTCAAATATGATAAATTGAATTTGTTCAATAAAATGTTCTCTTTTTTTTGTCATGAGTCAGAGAATGTTAGAGTTGGGCATTGCTAACCTGGTGAGGTACTAGTTAACATGCCCACTGTCATACCCTAACGAGACACTCCAGCAGTTTAGTATTTTACGTCCATAAAGTGCAGAAGAAAATTACAGAATTGAAGCTGCAGAATCGAGATATTCTGACTGTTGGTGCCTAGTATTGGGCAAACTCCATGACTCAAGTGATCAGTAAAGTGATTATGTAAGGATTAGTCTTGTGTCGATTAAGACCAAACTTTTGATCGTTTCAGCTCTTCTTAAGTCACTTTCTCACACTGGACAAAATGGAAGACATGATACAAGTGTTTTTACAAGCTGAGTAGCACTAACCATGACCACCAAACTCACCTTGATGTGTAAACTTGGTAGCTGTCTTACTCTGTAAATCCCTTTTCTCCTTCCAGTTTTCAAAATCCACTTTGATTTAATCAGCCGTTGGCAGCTTGTTTCTTTCTTCTGTTCAGCTGCTCTTAAATTCCACATACAATTTAAAAATATCATAATTGGTCTAATATTTGGCTTTTTGAGAGCAGTCTATCAAGAAAAAACATCACCACAAGCACTTTCATAATGAACTCAGAGGATTCATTCTTCTTCTACGTACTGTAAATGAAACGATCACTGATCTGATTAGACTGGATTAATAAATGCATCACTGTCTGAAGCTGTTCATTCATTCAAGGCTCCAGAAGAGGGATGATGTCTTCGCACATTTGCATGCGAAATAAGATTCTTATCCTTAGAAGAGATGATTAGAGCCTTTTGAATGGGAGTTACTGCTCAGGCTGAATGGCTTCATGAGCTTTTTAGGAAAAGGTGTATTTATATAATGGCACATATTTGGGAGCTAAAAGCTACCAGCGACATTGTCTTGGAAAAAGTTGAAATCAGCCACAACTGTAGTGCAGTTTGTGAATAATCAAGAGGCCCTTTTGCTTTAGGGATCCAGCAGTGGAGTAATCTGCTTAGTAGATTTGCAGACGAAGTCCAAATTAGTGAGTCTGCTGCTTCACAGCACAATCCTAATACCCTGGTAGGAATTCAGCCTAAAAGGGCATCTGCACTCCACAAGCACTGAATGAACTTCTGCATTCACTTTACAGAGGACACTGACCTCAAGTTCGATTTCGCCTGTTGACACAGTTTAGGATTTTTGAATAGTAGAAGGTACAGTGGGTTAAAGGAAGAGTAGACACTGATTTTGTAGACTTGAGCTAAATGTAGCATTGAACTGACAGCAAATTTGACACACAGCTGAGGTTTCCCTAAAGACAGCCTGTTCGTTTAGAAATTTATTTTTTTTAAATCATTTTACCAGTCATGCTCATTGGTCACCTTATCCTCTGTGTAGTCCAACCAAAATATTGTTGAGCCCACCGTGTATTCTAAAGGCTTCAGCATGCTTCACACCCTAGCACACGAAAACTACATTTAAACTTAACCAGACAGAACTATTTCACTTAAGGTTCATTTAAGTAGTTTTTTCCAGAGCTTTCAGTCGTAGGGCTTGGTTTTCATCAGCAGTTTCGTTTATAAGCTGTAGTCAGGGTTTGAAACATTTAAGTCTGTCAAATCTGTCCTCAGTTACATTTTTCCCTCACACGTGTTTACATCGTGAGTAGTGTCTTGTCTACTAACTTCTAGGTTAGGTACGTGGCTATACTAAAAATATACACGGTTAAAGAAATGACTGTGCCTTTAAGTATCCAAATGAAAGCTAAAGGTTTTGCACTGACAAGTCTTTAGAAGTCGCTGATCTTTAGACAGATCGAAAACAATGAGAGGTGTCGATGCTAAATCTATTGTGAATCCTTCACCTTTTATTTTGTTGACAGTTTTTGTCATTACATTACACTCTGGGTAAGGTGACAATAAGCCAAACAAGGAATTAGCATTAAAACTTCATTCAGTTGCTACATAAATTGCATATTTCCAGACCAATCGAGTGTCATAGTGATGACTTATTTTTGTAGGTCAACCCGGATGTTAGCATCACGATGGTTCACTCGACAACAAGCCAATAGGATTTTTCCACTGGGTTTTGAATTGTTTCAGGAAATAAACTCTGACAAAAGTCTGATACTTGCATGTTTTATTCAGTAAGATAATCGTCACAAATGAACAGTCTGATATAGTCACTTATTAGCAAACACCTTTTTTTACGTGACACGTAAAAGGTAAAACACGTGAAGACTTCACACAGAAAAATCACAAGTGGGGTGTTTACTGATGCATTTTTACATTGTAGAGTGAAACGTGAAAATCTCTTGACCTGGTGTTAACCACCGACCTTATTTCGGGCATGTAACGAAAAACCCCACTGACTTTGGGCCAAGGGAACCAGAAGTACTAAAATGCTAACTTGTTTCCGGGTTTTAGGACTCGCTACTACCTAGAACTCTGTTTTTGTGTTGGCCACTGAGATCTGAATTTCCTGTTCTACGCAGAGATTTCCCACTGTGTGTTCGACCTTTTTAAGATGTTTTAAATCCGTTTCAAACAGGGTTTATTTATTGAGTCTTGCATTTCTTGTTTTGTTTTCTAATCAGAATGGTTAGCTTCAGAGTTTGCATTGCAGTACATTTGAGATTAACTATGTGTGTGAATGTACTGATTTAATTTGAAGAAACACTGTACAGATTATTTGTTTTTCTTTGTATGCTGTTATTGACTTTTTGTAAAAGCTTTGAGTTGAAACATCGAGCGATGTGTAAAGGGAGCCAGCTTGCAGATGTGTAATTGTACTCATCTGCTGGCTGAGGCCAGTGGAGACGGAGGATGTAAATACTGTAAGAAATACTGTGAAAAGCTTACTGTACAGTGATCCTTCACACCTCTGTAGGACTGGCATGAAGAATTATTTAACAGTTATCAATAAATATTTCCATTAAAGTGTATGTAAAAGAATAAAAAAATGAAAATAAAACGTGTGCACACTTATGAATTTCTCTGGGAATCTGTTCCAACTATTAAGATGAGACTTTTCTCTTGCTGACGCTTCCTCGTGTGTTAGTTTCTGTCTGCTGCATGACCCTGTGCCTCGGCCCTGATGGGAGGAAGGAAGGAGAAACACTTTTCTTGTGGGACATCCTGCCAAAACACACAGCGGCTGTGGTGAAGACCTCCCGCATCCTAGGCACGGAGTTGTTCATGTGTCTCACTTGCCCACACTCACGCCATCACCTTATTAGATTTACAGATTCCTATTATCTTCACTGCAGATGACAGTCTACTTTACTCAGGTTGGTACTAATGAAGAAAAAGATCTATTGGCCGGGCAGGGACAGAACTACGATCACTATCGCAGCCTTTTAGAGGCCCTGAAAAGTAGTTTTCTATAAACCAGGCATATCCAAAGTAGTCTGATTTTATATGACCTGCAGCTTTGGTTTTGTAATGTATTATTTATGGCCATGGACTGGGACTTTGGCCCCCAACCAGCCTACTACGTACGTTCACCCACACACATTTTAAATAACGCCATAAGTTGTTGCTCTTTGAAACCAGATTCCAGTGTTGAATGCAACAGACAGAAACATGCAGTCACCAACTGCACATTGACACAGAGCTGAAGCTTGGACACCCCTGCTATAAACACTAGTTAATATAAACAGTGGGCTCATACATGAATGTGCTTTTAGCGGCCAAAGTTAAAGGACGACTTCCCCAATTTTCAGTTCGATTACTATGGATCTACTTTGTGCAGCACATGTAAATGGATAGTTTTAAATTTCTCTGTCTTCCTTATATTAATTTTATTTCTGCTAGCTGAAAGATGTTTTATGGAGGAATTTTTCAGTTTTGATTATGTCATTGGATAGAAGTACATTAGAGCATGTGGTTGAAACGCAACTGTAATTATAGTTACACCTGTTTGACAAAATTAAACCATCCATTTCTCATTTGTTGACATATCTAAGGGAATAAAACCCATATATGAGAAATATTCTGTCCTGTTAAGATGATATAGAACTGTTACCCTGAGAACATCCTCTGGGGAACCTCACACAGCAGGGGCTGTGGGAAGAAAGTCACACAATTGTGACTGAAACACACACACACACACACACACACACACACACAAATAAAAAAACAACACAACTTATACCAAACACAATAAACACAACCAATTTATTTTCTTTCAAGAAAAAAAACACAAAACTCTGAAAACATAGAAATGTACACCTTTAAATTACACAGGCTCTTATAAACAAAATAAAGACTCTTTCTATATTTACATCAGCAGGGGTAGCAACAGGTGACTCCTCAGCTTGTCTCCACTAAAATAAGATAAACATCTTCCTCTGATATCCGTCTCTGTACATAAAGCCAGCATCTCTACACAGACCTGACCGTGCTCGGATAGGATGAGCCACAACCCTGAGCTCTGAAAATGGCCTTTTCCAGCCATTTTGATTTATCAATCTTGCAGTTAGCTAAAGGTGGATTGACCCTAACACCAGAACTTTCCATGTGTTTTATTTGTGGTGCTATTTCACAATACTAACAATGTATCCATCTGCTGAGTGATTTTGGGATGTCTCGCTAAACTCCACCACCGCTTTCACGTAGAATGGAAAGAAGTTAATAAAGAACTAGCTGGTTAGTAAAGGACGACTTCACCTGTGTTCAACTTGTTTCCCATGACTGTTCCAAATGATGTCGCCTGGAGGAGTTTTTCAATCAAGACGATGTCATCTGGAGGAGCAGGGCGACCAAGATGCAAACAGATGCTATCACCTGAACTGAAAAACTCCTCCAGATGATGTCACCTTTAGCAGAGATATTTTAGTACATGGAAGTCCAGTATCATTCAAACTAAAAACATAGGAAGTATGGTGGAACTTGGTGAAACCACCCTTTACATTAGTACTCATTAAACTAAACTTCATTAGGATTATTCTAAACTTGTAGCATCACAGGCGGGGGGCTCTCTCTGTTTTACTATTGGAATTAAGCTGTGTCTCAATTCAGAGGCCGCATCCTTTCAAGGCTGCATTTGAAAATCGATTACATCACAGTGACAGAACAAGGCTGTTACATTTTGCTGCCAAGAAATGTGGCCTTTTTTCCCCCAGGCTACAAAGGCAACTGTTGAAGGATCCTTCCTATCCCAAGATTCTGTGTGCAATGGTGATGAAAAGGGAATATGGCCGATGCAGAGCATTGAAACATAGATCTGGGGATGATTTGCCTCTCTGTTACGTGTTGAAGTAAAACTTGAAATGGGAAGACAACGTTTTAAACTAACTGAAACTAATTCCAGTGCAGCTTCAGTAAATTCAAGAAAAACATCAGACTGTGAATAACTTGGAACAAGGCTGAATGCACTAGTACCAAGGACATGATGATTGTTGATACTTAAAAAGAAAAAACACATGTTTTATGTGCATATTTTCTGCAATTCTATGGGAGGCTGCAGCTTCCAAAAAACAACAACAGCAGACATTTAAATACAAAAATAGGAGGTGCTCCACACGACAATCAGTAAACACTCAGAAGAAGCAAGCACAGAGGTATAAAAACTAAATAGGCGAGGCTGACGTCAACCCACCGTGCTGTGGAGAGGGAGCTGACAGACACAAAAGTACAGCAAAATACAGCACAGCTCAACTGAACAGCGTGACATGAGAGGACGAGAGATCGTTGATGTACTGGATATTATTTGGGTGCAGTGTTTATGGAGTTTGAACCATTTTAGGGACTAAAAGGCCCAGAATCTTCTATTTTAGTGAAAATAGAAAACTAATTTCATAAAATACACATTTAATCTCTGTTTTTCGTCAATCCTTCTTCAATATTACGGAACCTCGTTCGATCTTCTTTACCTAATGAAGACCTGAGCAGGTATTATTTATTTATATTTTATGTCTAGGCTGCATCTTGTCACTCAGTTTAGTAACAACTAGGCTTTACCAGCAGGGGGCAGTGCAGGCATACTGACAACACACAGCTTTGTCACACACCTGTTAGGCCTGGCTCTGGGGTCCCTCAGCTGTTCAGCACATGCAGTACTTACGGGGATTCTACTGAACAATTAGTTTTTTAACACTTTCCTCCATTGAACTTACTCCCCATGGGCCATTGTGTTTGCCATAAGTCAACACTGGGAGGAAAACAAGAAGCATCAGGGATTAAATGATAAACCTTCTATATTACAGCTTCAGCATAACGTCTGTATCCTTATACAGAGCAGTTGATGACATGATGTCTATGAAGGGAAATTAGTAAGATAAGAGCTTGCCTTTGTGTGTGTGTGTGTGTGTGTGTGCGCGCGTGGAACAGGGTTTCACAGGAGACTGGGCTAATTTACAAGAGAGTAAGTGTGACATTTCCTTACAGAGGAGCACTTTTCTCTTTCAGTGAATCCTCAGTCCCTCCCTGTTTCCATAGTTCATCCTCCATTCTTCTGTTAGCATCAGTCGCCCCAGCCCACCCCATTCCCCCACCCGCCCCTTCAGTCCGTCAGGAGCACCAGTTCGCCCTCGCTCCTCTCTCCGCCGTCACTTTCTTCTCCTTCGCTGCTCGGAGGCCGCTCTCTCTCTCGCTCCCTCTCTCGCTCCCTCTCTCGCTCCCTCTCTCGCTCCCGCTCTCGCTCCCTCTCTCGCTCCCTCTCTCGCTCCCTCTCTCGCTCCCTCTCTCGCTCCCTCTCCCTCTCTCGCTCCCTGGGCAGGGAAGTGGGCGCGGCGTGGCCGTCTGCTCGACGCGGGGCGGGCGGGACCTGCGGCAGGTAATGCTCCAGTAACGCGGGGTGAAAGGGCACGGTTGCCACGGAAACCGAGCCAGTGCCACCCTGGTACTGGCCATCGCTGTGAGAGTAGTGGATCTGCTGAGGCTCTGTTTGACTGAAACGACACAGAGAGGGAAATGTGTGCTGATAGTCAGAGATTTTGAGCTTCCATAGTGACATTTGGTTGTGTTAATTAAACACAGTGTCATCAGCGTACTGTAAATGAATTCATTCATAAATACACTACCAGTCAAAAGTTTGGACACACATAAGAATTACCATGTTTTCAGTTGTGTTACCATCATTGCACATGGTTTTCTAATGATCAGTTATCCTTTTAAATTAATAAATTTGCATTAGCAAACATAACATGCTATTAGAAGACAGTACTAATGTTGTCAAATCAAATAGGACTATGCAATGGTAACAGCTACAGCTGCCTGGTACAATATCACCCTAGAAATAACTCACCAAAAATCTGGTTTGAACAAGTGATTAGAATTGAAATCCAAGGCCACTTTGACACTGTGATATTTTATCTCTGAAAAAAGCCTTGAGGAGAAAAGATGTGGTGAGTATTACTGTGAGGCAAAGAAAAACAACACTGAAACAGAAAAACACTCCAAATCAAGCACCAGTACACAGCTCCAACCTCCAACTCCTCCAGCTTAACTAGTTGGAGGAGTTGGAGGGAACAATGGTGGGGGATGCTATTCATTGTTGAGGACAGACTGAAAAACAGCACAGCTGCAGTATCAATACTCCACTTTTGTGTCGTCAAGAATAAAAACAGAGCTTTGGTAGCTGCAGACATTATCTACAAATGTGTGGAGGTGCAGAGCAACCTCTTGTTAATGCAGTGAATTGTCACTGTTGTCTGCCAGGGACAAATACTCTGTGCGTGCATCGGTTTCTACCTGTGCGAGTAAGTCGCTCTCTGTTCCTGTCTGCGGCTCTTCATCATGGCCTTGTACTCGCCCACCCTCAGCCTCCGTCCCTCCACGATGCAGGTCCGTTTGGGCCGGGGTTTGTATTTGTAGTCAGGGTAACGCTCGAGGTGCTGCCGGCTCAGCCTCGCCTGCTCTTCATAGTAAGGCTGCTTCTCCTGGTTGGACATGGCCTTCCACCTGGACCCTAGAGACAAAGACACATTCACACAAGGAGGTTGAGGAAAGAGTAAATGCACATACAGTAGGAGGTGAATTGATTCACAGACGTTCTCTAGCACTTCTACAAAGTCAAGTTTAGGCTGAGGAGTATGGTTAAAATGTTGAGCTTCAGGTTTGAGTGTTTTGTGTGGTGTCTGTCAAACAGTTTAGTTAAAGCCCTTTCAAAGACACACAAAATAATGCTAATGTCCTCAATTTAAATCTATCTCACAACCTTGGTTGATCTTTTCCTCACATTGTTCCCTGCCTGTTTCTCAAAAATACAAAATGCCAAACACAAAATCTTTTTAAAATTCTTTTTCAAGCTTTTTTTCTTTACTTTTAAAACACTCAAACTGTGTCTGTTACACGGTTATTTGTAGCTAATGACTGCTAATCATGATCAGACTGCTCCTGCATACTGTGATTCTGGTTGGCTGATTGACGGTAGGCGTATTGCGTCACTTCCTGTTGCCGACACTGATCGTTCTGTTACACGTTGTGTTGTTT
>JAUMHL010000025.1:211761-230465 GCA_032362345.1 Sandelia bainsii | reverse complement strand
TATGTAAAGTGCTTTGAGATGATCTTTGTTATGATTTGGCGCTATACAAATAAAGATGAATTGAATTGAATTGAATTAATATTAGCTATTGTTAACCACTAAAAGATTCTGGTCACCTACGACCAAGTATGACTGCAGCAGTGTAATGAAGGGTGCTCTTTAATACCTGTTTTTAATCATGGTTAAAGCTGCAGCATGCAACTTAAGCTAGCACTAGCACGGCACTGGAAATCAATGCATCTCTCTAGGTATTAGTCCTTATAGAATTACAAGAAATATAAAGCCGCTAAAATGCTATTAAAAATAAAAAAAACTAACGTCATCTTTAACCACACACCACTGTGGCACGTTAGAATGAATATTTTCATTACAAGTTAATGTGACTGGTGTGGGTGAAGGTGTGGTTAACACATTGTTAATCACAATAGTGTGAAACAATACTTTGTACTTTGCACAGTTAAGAAGTCATTTGTCATAAGATGTTTAAGTGCATTATTATTATGACTGTGCATAACTGGCCCGCATGTGTGTATTCACGTCTGTGTGTGTTCGTGTAAAGGATGGGTCGCACAGAGACACACAATAGAAAGGAATGTAAATGTTTGGTTCAAGGAATGGGATTCAAGCCAGTGTGCGTGTGTGTGTGTGTGTGTGTGTGTGTGTGTGTGTGTGTGTAGAAGCAGGTGGCTGTCAGTGCCCCCACATGTGCCAGTGAAACCCACCCCTACCCAGTGCTGGACTCACCCAGGATCTTGCTGATAGAGGAGTTGTGCATGTCGGGGAAGGCCTGCAGGATCCTCCTGCGCTCGTCCTTGGCCCACACCATGAAGGCATTCATGGGTCTCTTGATGTGGCCCGAGGAAGGAGGGGGCCGGGCCTCAGCGTAGCTGCCTGGGACTGAGACGGGCAGGGCACCTACCGGAAAGAGGGCTACTGTGAGAGGGCCACACCAAAGTGTGCTGGACATTACTCATTCCTTCTTAAATATATCTCTGTCCTTTCCCAGGAGAGCTACACTGGTTGTAATTAACCTTTCCTGTTACACCCATAAAAGTGGTGAACATCTTCCAGCTCACCTGCTCATTAACCTTTAGTCCCTGAAAGAAAAGTTTCTCTTCACCCACAAACATCCTATTGCACATTTAGCTATGTTTCACTTTCCCCACGCACATTCTCCAACCTGAGGTTTGTACCACAAACTTTTGTTCCGATTCTCATTAAAGCTTCCGAACTTCAAAGAGATAATGATGTATTCTGACAGAGCTGGATCTGAAGGTGGTGGTAGAATTTATTTTTGGTTATTTAAAATGTCAATGTGATATTCTTAGAGGACAATAATAAAAATTGTTTGGCAACTAGTAGAAAATACCACCTTTGAAATAGGAAACTGTTTTCTTATTAATGGCAAATATTACTTAATGATTCAGAACTACTGGGTAACATGGCTTTTCCAGGGACACTCACCCTCAGAGTCACTGCTGAGGTGGTCCTCAGTGGACAGCAGGCCATGTCTGTCTTCACCCCGCTCGGAGTGAGAAATTCTCTCGCTGCGGGGAGAATCTTTATACTCCTGAATACATACAAAAGAAAACAAAACAACAACAACAACACCAAGACAGGTGAAGTCAGACGTGCAATAAAGCCACACAAATATTCACACCCGAGCACAAAGAGACGATTTGAATTTGGGCTGCAGTTAAAATGATGACCCAATGTTCAAGGGGAGTGTTCAAGGCACGCATGTGTTACACAGAGAGCTATTTAAGGTAAAGAAAAGGCACGCTCGCTATATCAGTTGCTGTTTAAATACAGAACTGTAAATGCAAAGAAAGGAAATGACAACACTATGGAGGAGGAAGAATGGTGTTTATTGTCTGAGGGACGAGAGGTGAAGGAGAAAAAGGCATAGATGGGAATGTAACAACTCTGAATTTGCAAAACTATCTCACCATCGATGCATTATCTGTCGTCCATCCCCGTGCTGTAAAACGTTATTTATCCCCATGAGGTGGAGTGTAATACCAAAATAGGTCAGTAAACAGTATCGGTGTTAAAGTAGCAGCAGCAGAGGCGAGATGGAGCAGGATAACAGAGGAGAGCAGGAGGAGGAGGAGGAGAAGCACAGAGTACAGTATTACTGTGGACAAAGAGAGAGGGCAGGTGGCTCTGTCAATGCCACACTGAGGCTTTTGTGGGTATTGTGAGGCTGCAACAGCTGTTGCTCTAGGACCAGGCTCCGACCAAAGCTTCAGCCACCTCAAAGAATGAAAACCAAGACTAGAATTTTTTTTTTTTTTTTACACAAACCTGTCATTTTGAGATGCTTAAATAGCACTAAAAAACAAATACATCTACACAGATGCAAGATGAGAGCCGACTCCTGAGTGCAAAGTTTCAATTTTGCTTCTAAAGTCTCGTGAACGTAATTAAAATGATGACACGTTTTACAACATTACAGTACTAACAAAAAATAAACTAACGGCATCTTTTCTTTGATTTATATATATATATATATATATAAGAACAGAGCAATTATAGCTAAAAACACAAAGAATAAAGAAAACTGTAAAGAAGAGGAGGAGTGTGAGAGGGGAAAAGCAACAATAAACAAACACACAATGTGACTTTATTGTGTTTCTCTCTGTGCAAGTTGTGCTGCTACTGTAGCATCTAAGCTAATCTTAGCATATTCCGTTCACACTTGTGCCATGTTGGAAGTGAAAATGTTACTAGTTTGGACTTAGTGAGATTGCTGTCACAATTTTTAAAGCAAGACTAATAAAAAAATAACGTATACATTTTCTGACACCAGCTAACATTTACGTAACACAGTGCATTTGAGAAGGGGACTCCAGACAGAAACCTTGTGACTGTGCAAATACATTCTGAGGACCAGCTCACCATTTTTCCACTGCCCTCTCTGTCCCTGTCCCTCTCCCGCTCTCGCCCTCCGCTGCTGTGGCTCCTCAGGAGCTGCTGGGCATCGTGGATGGCCTGAGTGACTACATCGCCGTCTCCCAGGAAACCTGAAGACAAAAACACAGGATGAGAAGGGGATGATAATGCTGATGACGAGGAAAAGAAGAAAAGCTCTTTACTTTATAAAAGCCACTGACAATGTGCTTTTCAAACACAATATAGACAACAGGCATATGTATGTCAATTATATTTGTAAATAAATACATGTAGATAGATAGATTTACAGTATATGCAAAGGTCCAAACAGCCTCAGTTTGCTTCTTAGTCCCTGCTTTGTACTTATCTGCTTGTTTGTTGCCAAGCGATCATTATTATGGTGTGTTCGCACAGCACGGAGATCATGTGTCAATTAAACCCTGCGGGTGGTACTATATCTCCTTTCTTGGGGTTAGGATGTTCTCTCTTATTTGTCTATGAATTCATGTTGGCTATTACTAGGGTTAATTCCCATGTGGTCTGATCACATTGCTTTATCTTCCTCTTAAAATATTTGCAAAGCCAGTTCTTGGAAGCATTTGTAACGTGTACAGTTTATGTCCACGTCTGCTACCTCACAGTCTTCTTCTCCTTTGCTGGAATTATCACCAGTGACTGTCAATCAGACGAATGGTGTTAAAACTGTGCAAGACGGTGCATGCATGTAGGTGGCACGATACAAAGACAAAATAAAATGGGGATCAACTATTAAAAACACTGCTCCTTGGCACTACTAGTGGTCAAAAACTCTAAAGGGAACCTTTAAGAAAAAAGTTGTGTTGATCTTGAATGCCTATCTTCTGTCAGAGCAATGTAACTGTCAGTGTAACTCACTGAGGGCGGATCGTGGCGGACTGTGGGACCCTTCTCTTTGGCGATCTCTGGATCTGTAGCCTCCTTGCAGTGCCAGCGATCCCATCTCCAAGCTTTGTGGACTGGGTGTTTTCCCCAGCTCCAGCCCCTTTGGCTTGGAGGTCAGGTTCAAGGGCTGACTGGCTTCCTAAACACACAGTGAGGAAGAGCAGATGAGCAGGGGTGGGGCCGCTTGCACACATTCAGGTGTAACTGCAAAGGGCGAGGGTGTGCATGTATTCTGGTTATGCACGGAAGATTTGGCGTGTCGGAGCGCATCTGTCACACCATTGTAGTGTTTCTGCTCTTTTGTCTCCACACTCACCTCACCGTCTCTTTCCTTTTGTTTATTTAAGCTGCGTTGGTCCCTGCTTGAAAACCAGCCGTGCAAATACTGTTCATGCCGCATACACACACACACACACACACACCTATACCACACACATTAAACATTTGAACAGAGGGTGTGGTGTGTTCCAAAAGCTTTTCAGCCTCCAAAATACCAAAAAGTGCATTAAAAAAAAAAGGGCTTCACTTTCTTAAACCACACACACGTAGACTACATACACATACTACACATTACACAAACACACAGCTATAATTCAGTGTTGCATCAGTAATGTCTGCAGGTGTGTGCATTAAAATGACCGTACTGGAGAACGGCTTTGTTACAATGGATAATAAAGAAGACATATTCTGTAAGTAACGCTGTACCTGTCGGAAGGAAGCACTGCTCCTCTTGACAGAGGTGGGATGATGGTTCGTCAGCAGCTGCATGGAATAATCCACAGCTGTGGACGATATGAAAAAAAACATCATCACTGGTTGAAGCTTTAACTAATAACAACAGATTCAATTTCACTAAACAAACGTGTGGTTACGCTGCACATGAGCAAGAAAAACTGAAAATATCTGCCATGGAAAACAAGGTTTGGTGAGAATTTGCATTAGCTAGTTAAGAGTAAGTAACTGTGATGCATTCACTTAGCTGATAGAAATGTTGGTGACATACAAGTTTGAACAGTTGTCGCTAATTTGTTTGTCTAAGCAGCTTTAGTTTACACAGTTTTTTGGGTTTTTTTTGCTGTGCAAAGGCTGCTACTCCTGCAGGAGCGTTTTGTTACATCTGTGCAAATATACTTTTTCAGAATGAGCCTAACAAATGTTTTTATAGTCTCATAAAGCCAATTATGTAATATGTAAATTATATATTTATCTGTATATATTTGTATTTAGGATGTCCCGATCAGAGAGACTCAATACTGATCCGAAGCCCTTTAATATGTAGTACCTGCCGATATGGAGTCAAATTGATACCAACACTGGAGTGAAGATCACTTTACTACTGTACTCAGTTCACCTGAGATTGTACAACAGCGTTACAGAGTGGAGCATCTTCTCTTACGAACTTTGGCTATGTACAGTCACCAATTTTAACCATTTTCAACATGCTTAATGTTCATTATTGACAGAGGCTGCAGGTGACAATTGTCATCACAAACAGTGAGAGCAACAAAATATTTTGTCCACTGCCTATTTGCCCCTTTAGAAGGCTTTTTCAAAAGCATGTTGTTGTGCGTTAAGATAAGTGCGGTAACTTGCCAGCACTGAAGTGATATACTGACTTTAGGTCTCTATAGAGGACACTTCTAACATGAAATTAAACGCTTTCGGTCGATATTTTCAAAGAAAAGATTATTTCAACTTCCACACAACCCAGCAGTCCCACAATTATCTTTACATTTTATCTAAACATTCTGAAGCACTTACACACACAGACTAACGCACTTCTACAAACAAAGCCAAAAGAAAGCAAATAAGTGTGTTGCGTTAAATTCTCCCTACAGCGTTTTAAAGACTGGCCTTGTGTCTTTTTTGGTTTGAAAAGACAAGGTCACGCGTGAGCAGAGCTTTTAAGAGTTGTGAAAGCGGGACTGCACAAAGCACTGGGTTTCTAAGCTGTGGCCCTTATAGCCTGCTAACTGTACAAGCCAACGTGTGTGAAAAGTGCTATTAACCACATTGTTCATACACATTTATATCTGTTCGATGCCGTCCATAAAATAAAATAAAAACAAGCCTTGAGCTGAAGAGCATGAATATGCTTAAGTTTCTCTTCACAAAACACTCAAGTGAGAAGACTTTCCAGCACTGAAGAGATGCTAACTCTTGGAGCTGCAATGACGGTGACAAATTGCTAGGGAATAAAAGAATAGGCTGTGAGAGAGCTGACAAAGCCCAATGGAGAGAACTCTTGGACAATTATTAAAAGATCAGAATGATAATTAAATGTGCTAAACAAAATATAGAACGATACTGATCCAGTCAGAATCACTTCAGCTTCAACAAGTGATTTGTCATATAATGTTTTCAAAGCAGACAACTCTCTGCTAGATTGATGACTAACCTGGCTTGCAAGGGATCGGTTGCAGTGGCAGTGTCATCTGGGGGTCGGGGGTGACCGGGAGAGGCTGCGCGTTGGGATGGAAAGCTGGGATCATTACGTACGGCATGTTTACCTGCTGGGACAAGCCAGGACAAATACACCTTACACAAAAGTTCAGGCCTCATTTATGTGAAACACAGATTTTATGTCACGTCCCGTGTGCCAGGATAAGTGATAATGTAACATATGAAGGAGTGTGAAGGTCTCGAGAGGAGCTGACCTGGATCTGCTGCTGGAGCAGGTTGATCTTGTGCTGCTGCTGGATCAGCTGCTGCTGCTGCTTGGCGATCTAAGACACAAGACAAGTTCATTCTCACACACATTGTTATGTATGCAGATGATACACCCAGTAGACACACAGTGTAGATGACTGTGTGACCGTGATCAGGGCTTCATTCAAAACTCAACCTAAAAGCTAACAACTGAAATATGCTGAGGATATTGTAGATTGAAATCATATATTTAGATAATACTCCATCTTAGTTAAAGAACAGTCAATGTTGTAAAAGTGATTAAGATGAAAAACAATGAGCCTGAACTGCATCAGAAGGACTCACATAACCAATCAAGTCAAATAATGTATCTGATATATAAAATCTAATGTTTAAGCAAGTGTGTCAAGTTGGTCTTATGCATAATTAGCACTCTAACAGGACTTTTCAACTGCAGGAACCCCAGCTGAATGTTTCCCCATTGGTTCAGGTTCTGCTAATATGGCGACAAGCTAGTTACAGGTAAAAGCAGTCTCTTCTCAAGCATTAGTGCAATGATCACAGTGACCAGAACTGAGCAATTTTCAGGTTATGGAAGCACGGGTTTCAAGCTCAGTTTAGTTCCTGTAGTCGAAAAACCTGTAGTTGAAATTAATCGTTTTAGAAAGTCAGGAATCATTTTAAATGAGTTTCTGGATGGTGAATGTGCAGTAAATGTATCCACCATAACACTCAAAAGTTCCACAAAAAAAGGAAAAAAAGAAGTGACCGTGGCATGTGCATTACTTTCTGCAAACAATCCCACAATGCATTGCTCTCTCTCCCCACCACTGCACTTCTCTTTTCTAATATTCATTATATTACACAGTCGTCCAGTGAATTATAGTGAATTACAAAGAACAAGACAATGACTCTGTGTTGTTGTCTCATCGTGTGCAAAGCTGACATCCCAAACAAAGTTTTCTTTCAAAGTTCATCTGTCTAATTTGCTTATACTTTATGCTTTTTCATATACAGTCAAATCACACACACGGACATGCACAGAAGGGACTTTTAGTTCCTGCTCTAATTCCTGGGATTCCTCGGCTTACGGGTTAATTTTGTCAGAAAGGCCCATTATTGTTTTTATCAAGATAACAGACAGTGCAGGCACAGAAATTTGTATAAAAATGTTTCAAACATTCATTCACTTTCTGCATTGGAACGTCTAGGCCACCGTACTTTCACTACTTATCTCGGTTATTTTGTTTTTGTAGTTTTGCAGCGGTTATTGTGTATTTTAAATATGCAGACATTCCTGATGCAGCACACGAGGACAGCGTGTGGAAAATTAACTAAATAATTTACTGTCACACTCTGGCCGATCCTGAATCTGTGTCGGGGACAATTAATAAAGTTAGCGCTGTGGTCACCTGCAGAAATGCGCACAGACAAATGTTCATATGTTCATATCACATCAAACGCACAGGAAATCATTCTACATACAGCTGGAAGGTTCCAGACTGTAGAAATATGTTATTTAATGCTAGAAACGCAACAAGGAAAATGCACTAAAATCATATAAACAGATGGTGTCGTTTGCTTAATATCAGCTGTACAGTTTAAATATGATTGGAAAAAAAAAAAGCGCCACTCCCGACGCGTGTTATGCACATCGCTCTGCGGTGTGTGTGTGTGTTTTGGCCTTTACGCTTTAAAAGTCATATTTCCCGACGCGCGCTCTCTGTGTTCACCTGTGTGTGCGTGCGCATGTGTCTTTGTGTGTACGCATCGCGGCAGAACTCTGCCCCACGCGATACAGAGAGACAGAAATGACGCCGTCATGTACATACGATTAATATCATGAGGCTGTTTAGTTAGTTTAATAAAAGAACAACGTACAGACCTGTTCTATAGGAAAGGAAACCTGAAATGACTTCTAATTTGATCTGCTGTACAGAAAATCTAATTACATAAAATTAACTTGTCCGTCTTGGGGGGGCGGGGTGCCCTCCTTGTATAATGGTAGGGGAAACACTGGATATGAATGGGGATGGATGCACGGATTCTGAATGGCACCTGCTCCTGCTGTTGTCGAGCCAGCTCCATCTGCTGCTGCTGTTTCTCCAGCAGCAGGGCGGCCATGTTCCTCTGCTCAGAGTGGGCTCCCAGCAGCTGCTCTCTCAGACCGCTCAGCTGGTTGATCATCATCAACAACTGGAACTCCTTCTCTGCCAGAGACTCTGGGGTACCTGGAGGAGAGTCACAGAGTCAGGTGTGTCTGAAAACTGCCTGAGCTCTTATTTTCATGCCAGGGAGGCAAGTGTTACTTTTATTTCAAAGTTTTTGCTTCAGCTATGACTCTTTATAAATTTAAACGAAATATATTGGTTGCACTTTTCAAAAAGGATTATCACATTGTGTTTCATCATCTATTATATATATTATACTATTCATGTGCAGTGACCTTGGAAGTTTGTGAATTTAGAATTTTCTCTATTTCTGCAGTTATATGACATGAAATGTGAACAGACTTCACTCAGGTCCTAAAACTAAATAAAGAGAATCCAATTAAACAAAAAAATATGTGAATCTGTGCCTTTAGTATTTGGTGAGACCCACTTTTGCAGCAATAACTTCAACTACTGTTAATGTTTCCAGTAACTGTTCATCAGCCCTGCATGTCGGCTTGGAGGGATTCTAGCCTGTTCCTCATCACAGAACCTGAACCTGAAATGCACTCCTTGCTCTGTGTGTGAGCTTTGTTGGTCGACTACTTCTGGGGAGTAACAATTGTTGCCCTGGGGAGGGTAACAATGGCACTGAGTGTTCTCCATTTGTCCATATCTGCCTGACAGTCAACCGCTTGAGTCCAAACTCTTCTTCTGTTGTAACCCTTGTTAGCCTGGTGAGCATCAACAACTCTTTGTCTAGGGTCTTCAGAAATCTCCTTTGTTCGAGACATGACACACGTCTACAAAGACACGTGTTGTAAAGATTAGACTTTGATGGTGAAGACACAGATTTCTCTTCTTTAAATAAGACAGGATTGTCATCCCACTATCTTTAATTTCCTCTTCAAAAAAATTCAAAATCAAGTCACGTTTTAGGTCATATTTATGCGGAAAATGAGAAAATGTTAAAGGCTTCACAAACTTTCAAGATAAATCCAGATTAAAATCATGACATCTAGAAGTAGGGGCACCAACTAAAATACGGGAAATAAAAGTCAGATAACAGCAAAACCACATTCAAGACCTGAGTGTGGCTACACAAGAGTGGGACAATGGAAGTTGGGTCTTTAGTCTCCCTGCCGCCTGTTGATGATACATGTCATTTGACAAAACTTTCCCCTTTTCTGTCTTTTGAGAGGTGTAGTTTTGTAGTTTTATATGTTTATGTCCCGACTTCTACTTCTGATTTTTGAAGGAACATTAGATAAAACCAACGACTGCTCGAAATACATCACCCAACAGTTGATTCACCACTTAGTGCTTGCAGCCAGGTTTTGTGTGTTACAGTGATACAGAACATTTTTCAACTATTAAAACACATATATTTTTGCACAATATAATGGAATGAAAATAATGGTACACAGTATATAATGTAAAAGAAGCATAAATATGTTGGCAGTGTCTGAAAGCTGACCTTTCAGTTGTCCTGCCCCCACTGTGCTTTTATCCAGAAGTTTCTCCTTCCAGTCAGCATTCAGCAGCTTCTCAATGGTAGGCATTACTGTTAACAGGACACAACAGGTACTCAGCAGAAGCATACAGGGCTGCACTAGATGGCATGAGAAATATATTCTGTCAAATAAAATCTGTCTGACACCAAACTACTTTCTCAGCCTCTCGTCTGCCTTCCTAATGGCATTGATTGAAGAAGACATTTCAGGTGCCGAAGGGCAGAGGTTGTTTGCGCGTCTCGAAGAAGTTTTTGAGTGTTTGAGTGGATCAATATTTGGACAGAGAACAATCCAAGGTCAGTTGGTACAGAGAATTTGTGAAAATTTTTAAGGCGAGGAGTGCATGCTGGTGAAAGACTTGAGGGCAGGGAGAGTCTCGAGAGCAGCAGCCTTTCACTCTACATGTGATGGATAGAACGAAACCAGACAAAAAAACAAAACTAAAAAAAAGCAGCTAAATTCCTCCCCGAACCCATTCAGGGTCCAAAACAACAACCTCACTTCGCTACACAAACCGTCACTTCTATGCATCGATTTTCAGCAGACTGCATTGTTTAACGCTGAATAGCAGTAGAATGTAGTGCACTTAAACACATAAGATATGGAGAAGTTGGAGTCTGTTCGGTGAGCAAATTGTATGGACGTGTATATATGTGTGACTCAGAAAGAAAGGCTCCCCTAGAATGGAAGAAGACAACTCTGCTGCACTGATATAAACACTTCAAATTGTGTGAACTTTTTTGAGATGAATTAAAAGTGCAGATCTAAATACAAGCCACTCAGTCTCTCATGTTAAAACGTTAACACCAGTTTTAACTGATCGGATCAAATGCTTGCACGGAAATCAAACATCAGGCAAAAAGAAGATGGCAAAAAAAAAACGTAATTTAAATTTTAAATTAAATTTAATTTTATGGCTTTGATTATTCATTTCATCAGTCTGATTTTATGACTGCTCATGTTGCTGTCTTTGCTCACTGTTGTTTTATCATGAATGAACATCCAAAACCACAACAAGGCAAGACAAGAATTTACAGGCAGGAACTGCGAGGCTGCTCTTAGGCAGAATGATGCTTTGAGCTAAATGCTAACACCAACATACTAACTCTTCTCATAATAACAATGTTAACATGGATGTTGAGCATATTATGAAGTCACTGCTAGAACAGCTGCCTGTGCCATCGATTACTTGTCAGTTCTATCAGAGCTGCTGAAGAATGATGCTGCCAATCATTTAGTGAATAAGACCACATTAAGAGTTTGGACAGACCTTCCTTGAAGTTGGATTGTCCTTCTGGTCGATCATGCATCCTACCCTCGGTGGGGCTTTGCCTGTGGGGGAGCTCCTTACCTGGAGAACCCTCCTGCCAAGACATGGAATATATCAATCTCAGACATTTCTTAAAACACCTGTTGATAACCCTTCACGTCATGCCTTTCGTCATATCCTTACTGAAGGGGAGCGGGAGAGCGGTGGGGTCAGTTGACGAGCCTCCACTGGCTGATTTCCTGACCAGTCGTGCAAAGGAGACATCTTAGGGGGTTCAGCATTGGCAAAAACTCTGCCTCCTCCGCTGGACTCCTCCTGTTCTATTTTGACACCAACACCTGTCATGCTGACATCCCCACTGGAGAGAAGGTGCAGTGCTGGAGGGCTGGGCTCAACCATTCTGTTGAAAGACAGGAACAGTACATTATAATTGTTGTAATTTGGGTGTGGTGAGGTTCAGGGACCTGCCATGTCTATTTTGTTTTTGTAGCTGGTAACACTACAGCAAAGAGCAGAGAACAATATAACACCTGGAAAACTGTACGAATCAATTAATATAGTTTACAGTGGGGAGCCATCTGGAGCACTTTTAACTTATTTTTCACACTGAATAATTCATGTCTCTATGTGTTAGTAGGAAAAAGTAGGAAATGCCATTTGTTGTTGTTGTTATTATTATTATTATTATTATTATATTATATTATGTTATTATTATTATATTATTGTTGTTATAAATCATTATATTTATATTATTTATATTATTATTGGATGAACATGGCCTGATGATGGGACTCGATTAAAAGCCAAAGGGTCAAAGTGATTATAGTTCAGCCTCTGTGGACAATGAATGTCTGTACCAATTTTCATTGCAAGCAATCAAGTAGATGTTAACACATTAAGGGAATAAGTGAAAACTGCTGAAGGATTTTTAGCAGATCACCAAAGAATCTATCTTCTGGTGACCATGAATATCTGTAGATGAAATTCACAGCAATCAACTTGATCGTTTTTCATTTCAGCCTGGTGACATTAGATGAAAAGGCCGGGTATCACCAAAATTATTTACTATATATTATATATTATATACTTTACTATTTTTTATTGCTGTTAAGCTACTGTCAGTGCAACTCAAAAACACTCCCTGCAGAAGTTTCAGCTTAAAAGCCTGGCTGAAAGGGAGGGATTGTGGCCTTTGAGCCAAAAGTAGGCTTTTAGTGTGCAACATCTGTCTGAGAAATGTAGCATTTCATCGATGGTAGCTTAACAGCGATCGAAAAAACCCACCAACAAAGTAGAGGGCATAGTTGTAGTTGTAGTAATAGGATTTCTGCAGTACTGATGCTTGTTAATGGTGGATTCATCGAGACAGCATGTGATCACAGAGAGAGTTTTTAATCTTCATTAGCAACAACTGAAACAGGAGAAGGTAAGAATAAAATATAATTAAACGATAAAGCAGAGGATGGTGGAAATATAACCTGTATTTACTGTGGTTCCATTTCACTTTTCACTGCTTAAGTCAAGGGTCAGGTGGTGGTTGTGATACCACCACCTACAGTCACTTATTGAGGCTCACCGTCTGAGTGACTATGTATGTGCATGTGACAGTAGATAATAGAAGGTTATAGGGGAGGGAGACAGACCACACCTCAATGAGGGAAAAAGGGAGAGAATGGAGGAGAGGACAGGTTGAGTGAGAGAGGTTTGAACCACAGTGAACTTGAACAAATCAACTCGGGCCTGTGTGTGTGTGTGTGTGTGTGTGTGTGTGTGTGTGTGTGTGTGTTACTTCCCAGCTCTGCAGCAGGAGGAAAGAAAAACACAGCAGACAGCAGAACAAAACAAACAGAACACACAAGTGCAAAAAGTGCACATATATATAAAGAGGCAGAAAAAAAGCCATTGTTGGAGCCAGGGAACAAAGGAAGCCGGGACAATGGGGGAGAGGCTGACAAAAGCCGCCGGCCGCAGGAAACAGGCCGGATAACAATGCCAGCGGAATGTGCCGACCAACTCGGGAACACGGCAAAGAAAAAAAAAAAAAGCGCCACCGTTCTGCGGAAAGCATAATAATGTTTAGAGCCCCCCCACCAACCCCTCGCTCCTCCGCTTCACCCTGCTCTCCCAGCCTGCACACTGTGTTTCCGAACAAAGCCACCTGTCTGCCAGGGTCCAAGGCTCCAAACCTCAGTGATGTACATGCTTGTGTATGTTTGTGTGTTTGCGGGAGTGTGTGTGTGTGTGTGTGTGTGTATGTGTGTGTTTAAAGCTGCACAATAAAATACAGCTGTGAGCCTAATCGCAAAGCTCAAACACTAAAAGGCCACCTCATCATCTACAAACTGAGATGGAATGAATTCAGCCTCTTTGTTGTCAATGCTGGAAATAGAGATGAGTCAAAACGTAAGCAGTGCATCACAAGTGTTTTTAAAACCGCACCAACAAGAGCTGTGGCAGATAAATTTGGAATTAACATGTGGCAATTCACACTAAGTATATTTTGGAGTGGCAGCTCAGCACAACCAATTTATTGTTCTTCTGCACTTCTAAGAATTAAAGGTGCAGAGTTGTCTTGTGAATAAGCAGCTACATTAGCATTCTTTGTTTCTCAGCAATGCACGCTGCATGTATCCTTCATGCAGTGATCAGTGCATTTCCTTTCGCTTATTGTTCACACTGTTTAAAATCTGCGCTGTTTACACTGATCACTCTTCTTCTTGCCTCTAGCCGGCGCCGTACGGCATCTGGTCAAATGATCACAACTGTCAGTCGGCAAAATAGCATGATATCGACGGCAGGAATATACATCAAATCATCATGCACGTGCATATCGTCATGTGATTGCTAGTGGCACACAACATACAAACAAAGTAAGGACCCACTCGTCAAAACATTGCTCCATAGCACCACTAGTGGTCAAAAACTCCACAGCTTTATCTTTAATTTCTACTGAAAAGTTGAATTAAACTCCCTCGACTACTACAGCTTTTTCAGTATCGTAACGATAGATGAAAAGTCACCAAAGTTATTACATCATCAGGGCTCATTTGTACAAAGTTCAGCTTTTTCTCACTAGTAAAAGTAGAAATATTTTCCTAGATAAGTGAAAACTGGAAGGCAAGTCAGTGGATACTGAATGTCTGTGTCAAATTTCGAAATTAGTACAGTATGTCACTGTGGACCAAAGCGGATGACCAATTGTTTAGTTTTTTTTTTTTTTTTAGATTTAGCTTTATGATGGAAGGAATGAGTATGTTTAAAACAGTTTTCAGTCCGTTATGGGTGACCTGCATTGTATGGTCATCATTTCATCAGAGACAAACCCCATCTGGTTATTTTATCCATCAACAGCTTCTAAATTTATCTTTCACTATACCATTATAACCAGTATAAATTACACATGCCATCACATCTACTTCTTGTTGCCACTGCAGCGTTGCTAAAGTGTCCAACATAGTGCTTCCTTCTTTTTCTACTCAAGCTACTGTTACAGCACCTATTTCAGCAACTTACAAACAAGTCGAGTCACTTCATATTGCTGAAACCAATATGACTAAACATGTGCTGTAGCTAGGATAAAATGTCAGATGTGTGCAAAATGACATACTGTATAATACTGTACTTCAGTACTTTGCTGGAGTATTTCCATTTAACTTTTACTCCACTACAATTCAGGGGTAAACATTACCTTTACTCCACTGCATTTATTTTACAGCTTTAGTTACTAGTTACTTTTTGCAGGCATGTAATTATAAAAGATATAATCAACTAATAAATGATGACGTATAACCTGGCAGAACATGTGGTGGTTAAAAGGGTGGTTACAAGTGATTAAAGTCAGCTCCACCTTTACCACCTTTATTTTTGTTCCACACCAAGTTGCTGTGGTAATATATACCATATATTTTATCAGTTACTAAATGTATTCCAGTCAATTTTCTACTTTTCTGAACTAGACTTTGACTAAACTTGAAATTTACTCTCTTTACTCCTTATATATCACATCAGAAAGTTTTCCACACATGTAACTACTGCCTCCAAAAACCATTACTTAGAATCATTAGGTAAGACAAAATATATTAGTAAAATAATAACAGAACATGGTCATAACATTGCAATGTGGTCTGTGGATATTGGTCTAGTTAGGAAATGTTAACTGTCAGTAATGGAAACTAATTTCTTTTTTCAATTTTTGTTTTCATTTCAAATAACATCCTTTGTAACTTTCATTGAAGACCTGACAAATGAGAGAAGGTCTGACTCATGTTAACTCAGGTGTGCATCTTTTACCTACAACCAAACAGGCAACGTGAAAAAAAAGAAAGAAAAAAAAGCCAGTGTTCTGCCAAATGCATAATAATGCTAGTGCATATCAACACAAGGCCACCTGTCCGCCAAGGCTCTAAACCTGCATAAATTGTGTATGAACGAATGTGTATTGATACCTCTGAGATAGTTTATTCAAACTCTGAATCATAAAAAAAATAAAATCACACAGCTGATGGTAGCTAAAACGCCCTGTAGCCCAATAAATACTGCTGCAAGTGAGGGAGGGAACAACAGCACTCTATTTCATTCAATGCCACCTGCTTAACTACTGTTGACTTTGAAAGTGATATCACACTTATTGGTGTGTGTGTTTTTAAGAGTGCATAAGAGTGGGCGTGTGGGTTTATGTCTGTGTTTTAGCCACAAAAAAAACAAACAAACATCTATTTCCATTAAGAATTTACACATTTACTCTTGAACTTTAGTGTCCTGTGATCTAAATGCTGTTTCCAACATACTTGTTGTCACTTAAACCACTGGTATAAAACAAACTATCAGCAGCTTTAAACCCACAAGGATCCATATCAGGCTAATCTTGTCTGATTGCTGTTTTCACGTGTGGTTGTGTGGAGGAAGGAACGAGAACGGAGGGATGAAGTGGGAGAGGTGAGGAAACTGTTTACCCAGCATCTGCGAGGGGTTGATTGTGCGACGGCGGGGGGTCGGGCCGGCAGCGTCAGCACACCCAGTTTTGTCCCACGCTGGAAGTTATTCCTGGGTCTCCCCTCCACGTTCCACAGAGGCTCGCCTGTAGAGCTGCCACAGGTGGCTTTCACACGCCTCTGCACAGACCATGTGTATGTGTGTCGCCCAATGCAGAGGTATGCATAGAATCCCACAGACCCACAGAGCTGGTGACAGTGAGGAATGCGACAAGGTGTGTGTGTTCTACAAGCACAAAGGTTTTTTTTTAAACAATGCCTTTAGTGTCTTAAGAACAATGCAAACCAGTCAAGGCTTTCGCTTCCCTCCACATCACTCTCACCTAGTTTAACACACTTAGCTTTTCTGCAGCTGACTGCACCCAAGTGGAACCTGACCTTGTGACTGCATGTATGTAATGTCTTTGTGTTGCATGAGAATAGCACAGCAAGGTTATCTTACTGAAGCCTGTTTTCCAGACCACCTACAGTGTTCTTCAGCTTTTATAGGCACTCACCATATGATACTAAGAAATAACAATAAAACAGAACTCAGAGCAGCTGTTGAGCTGAACAAGTAGAATATCTATATACATATATACACACACACACACTATATATATATATATATATATATATATATATGAACAAATTACTGGCTGTAGTGGTGAATTCAGCTCAGACTGAATAAACCACCTGGGCAGGTGAGACTGTTTTGTTTCCAATGCAAATCTATTTGTTTGAGGAACTAAACACCATTTGGTTTTAAAGGGGTGTTATCTGCACCATTCAGCTGTATTCATACTCACACCTGGTGCTACAGTAGAGGAAACTAAAGTCTGTTGCTGAACTGAACTTAAAGCTTCACTAATCCATATTTTTTATATTACCAATGGCTCAAATGACTATGTGTAAAATGATAGGCGTTGCCTGTAGTGACAAACCCAGAGACAATTATTGTCAAACTCATATCAGGTGAGCCTTTTAGCCTTTTCTAGCTTCTTGTTTTTGTTTCACAAACCCATAAGCTCTGCCTTATCGACATCATTCCAACTGCAGCACATAGCAGTTTTCAGCTAAAAAAGCTTTGATATAAAAGTTAGGGACTAGCTAGTAAAGAAATTTGAACATCTTGCAGCTAAAAATGAGCTATTTCTGTCCATTAACAATTTTACAAGTTGATAAAAGTGTTTTAGGCTTGAAGTTTGTTCTACTGCTCTTAAAGCTACAAGCAACTTGAGCTAACACTAGCATGAAACATTAAATCAATCCACACAGCCCAGTATTCCCTCTCCCTGCTCTGCTACGCTCTTCTACCATCCACTAAACTCTACCACACTCTGCACAGCCCTTCAGGTATTAGTCATTATTAAATTACAATAAATAAGAAGCTGCAAAACTTTAATCAATGAGTTGGACTTCACAGGAAGCGTCGACAGCACCTTTCCACAAAAAGCTATATTATGGAACATATTCTACCAAAAAAAAGTTACAAACAGTAGCCTTAAATATCCACAAACATCAATCAATGCAACTTTAAAAAATAAAAAACTTAAATTCGACAATTTGCATTATTTGCTTGACAGGCCAACCTGACTGAATGATTTAGATCACTTTGTACCTGTTCAAAACGTTATAATCTAACTACAACATATTTTTCTTTAACCAAGATGGCTGACAGTGATACTGTAGCTGTGCACAAAATGCATCAGGCTGGTTCAGGTTTTTTTTTTTTTTTACTTCAAAATCCAACTATCCAACTGTTTGTGGATCGCACGCAACAGTGGACTCATTGTAATATTGTAAGTGGAAACTGTAAAATTGTGTTACACCTTGTTTGTGTAACATGGTTATATGTAGTGTACTTTTTCAAATTAGTTTAGACTATAATTTAACAGGAAGTAAACTAATTAGCAAAAAATGCCATATTGGTCAGCACTGTAGTCATTTTTAATTACAAATTTATATGAATATACAGACAGAACTGTATTTTACTTCTTAAACAGTAACAGCGCAGGTCACTGACATAATACAGAGAATATGCAAGGTGGTTGGAGAGATGACAGCAGTGACAGCTAAATCTGATGCATATTTATTCTCATATTTCCATGGTTTCCACATATATTTACTTTCTAAAACTACTATCAGATTGAGTGATTTCCACATTTTTATTCAACACGGACTAAAACTGATACTATTACTGTATTTTACCAGCTGTGGAGTTATTCTCATGTTTACTCCATCCATCCATTTTCTTAATGTCCTCGTAAGGGTCACGGGGGGTGCTGGAGCCTATCCCAGCTGTCATCGGGCGAGAGGCGGGGTACACCCTGGA